>JAWNNP010001654.1:0-53888 GCA_035044805.1 Leucophenga maculata | reverse complement strand
CGACAGTTGAGTGATACGTAATCATCCAACATGGCTATCTTTTCTTTAACTTCTTCTTTTGCTACAAATTTAAAGATGTTCATAGAGAAACTGCGTACTAACTCTTAGAACTCTAGGGCACTGTTGACGATGGCTTTCCGGGACTTAACCGCGATCCACACTGATCTTTTGACACTTCCACCAATTTCATCAACAGCACCCTTTCTTCACGGAGGTGCTAGGCATGTAGCTCGGGATTTTCTATTAATTTACGCCTATATTATTGCGAAGCAGTCTCCTTGTGTTGCTCTGTTGTCATTTTAACCGATATTTCTGTAAAATATACAGAATTTAATATAGTCACACTTATTAAATATATATCAATAATCGTATTGAGCTTATAATATTAGTCAAGGCGTAACAAAACAACAAAATATGTAATTCATCACACAAAAAGGTTAAGTAACAAAAAGGTGCACCCGCGATCTGACATCAAGATCGCGGGTGCAACCAATTTAAATTATCGTTTATTTTAATCTTACAATGATTACACTCTTAAAAACAATTAATTTAAGGTTAGTTTCGATTTCTTCTTACATTTACAAAGCTTCAGAATGTTAGCTCCTAATTTCTATGAAAAAGGTAAACTTTTATATTTTTTATATCGCTGGTGCAACAAGTTAACCGTGGAATCGAGCAGTCAATAATGCTTAATAAATAACAACATATACTTACATGTTTTAGAATACGAGGATAAATGAATATTTTGATTTAACGTTTAGGCTGTAAAACATAACCTCAAACTGTCGGCAACAGCTTTTTCGCGCCAGTGTTGCTATGTATAATTTTACAGTTTGTACCAACTCTTCAAATGGAAATATTTTCAACGCTCCAAAAAAGCAAATATGGAGTAAAATCAAATAAAAATAAATTTGAATATTAAATTTCGACTTTCTTCTTTGCTCATATATATCGGATCCACCATCTAACGTTTTTTTTTTAACTACCGGTTAATCCGAGCCTGGCAACACTTAGCTCATGACAGATTTGACAGAAAGTTAGTATTATTATTCCGCTGAACGAATATGGTGTATACGCTCGAAGAAGTGGGCTCAAGATCGACTTGAAATCGATGCTGATTTTGTGAAAAAAATCATCTTTTCAGATGAAGCTCATTTTCATCTTGGTGGCTATGTCAACAGGCAGAATTGTCGTATTTGGGGCACGGAGAACCCACACGTAATTGAACAATTGCCGACGCACCCATTACGAGTGACTGTTTGGTGTAGATTTTGGTCAAAAGGCATCATTGGACCATTTTTCTTTGAAAATAAATAAGGTGGGACGATTACAGTCAATGGTGAGCGCTATCGGGCCATGTTAATTGAATTTTTGTTCACAATAATTGAAGATGAGGACCTTGGAGACATTTGGTTTCAACAGGATGGCGCTCCGTGCCACACAGCCAATGTTACAATCGATCTTTTGCGCACTGTTTTTGAAGATCGAATTATCACTCGAAATTCTGAATTCGTTTGGCCACCAAGGAGCTGCGATTTGACACCGTTGGACTATTTTTTGTGGGGAACCGTCAAAGATAAGTGTTACGCTAAGAAACCAGAGACAATTGAAGCTTTGAAGAACAACATTCGCGATACCATAGCCGAGATAGGGCTGCACACAATCGAAAATGTACTCAAAAATTCGACCGACCATATTGGGTACTGCATGGCTAGCCGTGGCAGCCATATGAATCACATTCCACTGTTAACCGGAAGGGTTTAGCTATCAAATAAAAAAAAAAAGTTTGAAAAAATCTCTTGTAGTTTTTATTTTATAGCATTTTAAAAAAAAATTATTTGGTGTTGCGAACATTCGTATACCTTCGGAAGGACAACTTAAATAGATTATCAAGAAACTTATTATTTTAATAAAAGCAAAGAAGCATCTATCAACCAACTTATATATGGTACAATAAAATCGCCCATGACTCGAGTAGAAAAGTGACAATATAAGAGATAGCAGCGGCATGCTGACAGTAAATATTGACTTCTGCAGCAGGAGGAATATATGAGCAAGTAATAAATAGGTTAAAACTACGAAGATAAATTTTAACGCATATAAATTACTGGCTTAGAATACAAATTTCCTTGTCTTTGATTTGACCCACCAGAGCGAATGGGACGATATTTTCTGAAAGAATCGAAAAAATTATCACTTAATAATTCAGAATGAGTGAAATTTTTAATCTTAGTTCTTGACCCTTTCACATTTTGATAATAGATTAGGAAAGAATGACTTCGTTTTTTGGCACAGACGGTGCAATTAAAGGTAATTCATCATCATCCTGTGCAGAAGAGCATTTATTTTTATAGACATATTTGTGTATAACGTTACCGGCAGGCCAAAAATTAGGCGAAAGATAAATCTCAAAAATAGACACGTGAACAATTACTTTAAAAAAGAAGATAGAGCGGTAGTAAGTGAAATTGAACTTGGACACTGAAATATTAGTTAATATATGCTTTAATATTGTCTTCAGTCATATCAGAAGACAATCGTCTGATATAAACACGGACGTACGAGGGCAACAACGGTCAGGCTATTAATATTTGGGCTTTTGTGTAACGCAACGGTGCAGTCTTTGACTACCACCAAGGGGTTGCTCACAGTTCGGCTGAAAACATAGAAAAAAATCTTTTTTAATAATACTTGATTTTATTGCTTTTATACATCGATTATAGCGGTCATACAATTTTTCGATACCATTTTTATAGTACGCTTATGTTTGGACTCAAAATAGCCGCTGGAGTCCAGATCTGGAGAAAACGGCGATGTAGAAGAAATTCGAAGCCAATTCGTGCAAATCGGTCGTCGTTTTCATTGGTTTGCGACACGGTGCATTGTCTGGATGAAACAGCACTTTCTTCTTCAAATGGGACCGTTTTTCCGCGATTTCGTTGGTCAAACGCTCCACTTACTCTACATAATAGTCGCTGTTGATCGTTTTTCCCTTTTAGGATAGTCGAAGAATATCATACCATGCGTATCCCAAAATACTGATGTCATAACCTTGCCAGCCGACTTTTGCGTATTTCCACGCTTTGGAGTCGGTTCATCACTTGTAGTTCATTCGGCTGTCTGTTGATTGGACTCCGGTGTGAAATGATAGAGCCATGTATAATCCATTGTCACATATCAACGCATTTGGATTAGAACAGCTCCAAATACTGCTCAGAATCGTTTCATTGTTGTTTTCGGTTGATTGTGAGCTCACGCTGCTCCCACTTTGAACAAAGCTTTCGCATACCCAAATATTCATTTGCGATATGTCCAACACGTTCCTTTGATATCTTTAGAGTCTTAAATATCTCGATCAACTTCACTTTACTGTTATTTACTTTACTGTTAACCACTTCTCAACAGTTAATTTTCCTTGTACTGAGTTTTTTCACCAAAAAACAATGCTTTATTTACACACGAAATTCCTTTTTATCCATTTTTTCAAACTAATAAAAGATTCTTCATTCGAAATGATATACATATTTCACAAACTAATAGCACGACAGCTGTCAAATTTATACACATGTCTTTTTAAGGTTTGGGGCTAACTAAAAATCATTTGTCGCTATTTTATTTACTACTAATACAATTATATTTATTGAATCAATTGTTAATGAAATGAAATGTACATTGGAAAATAATGCGTGGAGTCGAGTCGAAGTCGCGCGCGTCTCTCTCTCTCTCTCTCTCTATCACTCAATCTAGAGCTCGATTTGTTGAGACAATCGATCTCGTTATCGAAGTCGCTGACTAAAGAGGACCGATGTCAGATTTGATTTTTGGCAGTTATGGCTGCCACAGCTACCCCTTTCCAGTGACCTTTCGGGAGCGAAACTGACCTTTCTAGACCGTTCGTAGATCCTTAACGGTTGAGTGGTGGCGGATTGAGAGTCATCGGATTTGTCGTCTCTGATGAAGAAAGCAGGTTTCGCGGTCTGTTGATCGTTCCACCACTTCATAGGGTCCAGTGTAGGGCGGCTCCAATGGCTGTCGGACGGCATCGGTTCGTATCAAAACATGAGTGCAGTCTGACAAATGTTTGTGACTAACGAGGACCGATGTCAGATTTGATTGTTGGCAGTTATGGCTGCCACAGCTACCCCCCTTCCAGTGACCTTCCGGGAGCGAAGCTGACTTTTCTAGACCGTTCGTAGGTCCTTAACGGTTGAGTGGTGGCGGATTGAGAGTCATCGGATTTGTCGTCTCTGATGAAGAAAGCAGGTTTCGCGGTCTGTTGATCGTTCCACCACTTCATAGGGTCCAGTGTAGGGTGGCTCCAATGGCTGTCGGACGGCATCGGTTCGTATCAAAACATGAGTGCAGTCTGACAAATGTTTGTGGATGAACATGCTTTTCGTAACGTGATGCGCTGCTGGAACTGGGCGTACCGAACGCATGTGCTCGCGGAATTTAAAAGCAAATTCTTGTGGATTGCTGGGCTTGTCTAAATTGTCGTAGAATTCATTTGGCAATCGAATGTGACTGCCGTATAAAATCTCAGCTGCGGATGTGCCCAAGTCCTCTTTGACACAAGTCCTGAGTCAAAGTAAGACTGTCGATGTGACCAAAAAACAGTTGATATGGTGGACGCGCTAATGTCCTTGAGAGGCACCGCCTCTGGCCAACGTGAAAACCTGTCGATCATTGTTAGGCAGTATCGATATCCATCGACGAGGGGCATGACCACGATGTCCAAATGAACATGTTCAAAGCGGTTGTCCGGCATATCAATTCTCGTTGGCAGGGTAAACTATTTCAAGCCCAGAAGGGTAGTAAATAAAATAGCGACAATCTTATTTACTAAAGTGGTGAACCCGTGTTAGAACAACGCAGTTGGCAAATTAAACATCAAAAAAGTAATATTAATTTGTCTACGCGCGTGTGTGTGTGTGTGCATTGAAAAGGCTGATGCAATAACCAAACTGCATGTCGAAATATAATTTGCGTTCCCACAAGTACAACGACAACGAGTCAGAGAAAGACGAACCATTTTTCGACAGCAACACCGACATGGCAGAAGAATTGAAGCTACAGCTAGAGACTGTGCAAGATGAACTCCGGCGACTAAGCACAGTCTGCGCTGAACAAACAAACGCCAACACACACACAAATTCGCAACGTACACATGTACATGTGCCAAAATTTAGCAAAGCGAATCCACAACTTTGGTTCGCACAATTAGAACGCTCATTTCGTTTTGGCAACATCACAGATGACACCGACAAGTTTGATCTAGTGACGATCAATCTAGAAGAGGACATTATTCTCGACATTGAGGATATAGTCTCAAACCCTCCAGACGAAAATCGCTACGCAACCATAAAATCGCGTTTGCTGGAAAAACATGCAGAGTCCGCCGACAGCAAATTGCAACGCCTACTGAAAGGTGAGGAATGGTCAGGTATGAAACCAACCGAGATGCTGTCACACGTGAAGCGTTTGGCACCAGATCCAAATTGCACAGCTGTTATACGCGCACTCTTCATGGCTCAAATGCCAATGACAATTCGACCGACACTTTCAGTATGGCAAGAAGACGACTTGGACAAGCTGGCAAAGGTTGCTGACAAAATGCTCGAATCAACTAGCCCAGATTCGGTGTTTAGTATGTCCACACAGTTTTCACAGCCGCAACAAGCAGACACCAACACCGTGGAGGCACTATCTCGCTCACCGACGGCAACAGTAGAAATTCAAACACTATTAAAATCTCTTGTACAGTCTGTCAACAAACTGCAAGCGGATGTTAATAACCTAAAAAACTCAAATAATAATTCACGCTCTACTTTTAGAAAACCTGAACAATCTTCTAAGGGGTTGCGCACTGAGAATGAGTTTTGTTATTTTCATAAAAGGTTCGGTGACGACGCGCGCAAGTGCCGCCCGGGTTGCTACAAATGGCAGGCGGAAAACTAAAACGGCTGCCGTCGAAATCACTGGTTGGCGGCAGCCCTACGACAATCAGCAGCACTACAAGGTACGCACGAACGAAGACAAACACACTACCCAAATCTCACCTTCACATCATTGATAAAAAATACGGAATACGTTTTCTAATTGATTCTGGATCAGTAGTCTCAGTTATTCCACGCTCATCAGTCAACTTTAAAACAAAGCCACACGCTTTACAGCTGTATGCAGCAAATCAGACTACAATTTCAACATACGGCACGCTTGTACTATACCTCAACTTGGGTCTACGGCGTCAATTCAGTTGGCCTTTCATCACTGCTGACGTACAATCTGCCATAATTGGAGCTGACTTCTTAACAAAACATAACTTGTTAATTGATTTAAAGGCTCGAAAACTCATCGATATGTCTACCAAACATGCAACAACAGGCATCATGCTCAACGCGGCAAACGTTTCCGTCTCCACCGTTAACGAGAGCATAGATTTTCGAGAGTTGCTCAAGAAATTTATTGGTATAACAAAAATGCCTTTAAATGGTACATCATATCGAAACTACAGGGCATCCAGTCGCAGATCGTCCACGACGTTTGGCCGGAGACAAACTAGCTACAGCAAAAGCAGAAGTCAATTTTCTTTTGGACCAAGGAATCTGCCGACCATCAAAAAGTCCTTGGGCAAGCCCACTTCACATGGTGTCCAAGAAAACAGGAGGCTGGCGAGCATGTGGAGATTACCGTGAACTCAACTCAATTTGTTCTACAATTGATTTAGTACGAGCATACTATCAAATTCCTATGGCTAAACAGGACATACCCAAAACGGCCGTCTGCACACCTTTTGGATTGATAGAATTTCTATACATGCCTTTTGGCCTTAAGAATGCTACACAAACGTTTCAATGTTTCATCGACAGCATCTTCAGAGGTATAGATTTTGTTTATTGCTACATCGACGACATTCTCATCATGTCTACATCGCCCGACGAGCACGAGAAACACCTACACACAGTACTGTCATTACTATAAAAGCATGGTCTTGGCATTAATGTCAACAAATGCCAGTTTGGTAAGCCAGTACGTTTCTTAAGCTACATTATCAATAAACAAGGCGTACGACCGCCAACTGATCGTATCGATGCAATCATCAACTACAAGCAACCCGACACAATTTGTGAGCTCGGTTGTTTCCTGGGTATCATCAACTATTACCGGCGTTGCATTCCACATGCGTCGGAAGTACAAGCGCCGCTCAATGAAGTTACACGTGGTATTAAGAAAAATGACAAACGCATTCCACATGCGTCGGAAGTACAAGCGCCGCTCAATGAAGTTACACGTGGTATTAAAAAAAATGACAAACGCAAAATCAATTGGACACCTGAACTCATCAATGCTTTTGACTCTTGCAAAAGCAATGTGGCAAGTGCGGTGCTTCTATCACACCCATCATGCAAAGCACCATTAGCACTAATCTGCGATGCATCTGACACTGCTATTAGTTAAATTATCACTAGATAATTTAACTAAGACGCTGCAGTTAAATTTCCAGGTTAAGCGGACGAAAACTCTTCGAGTTCTAATGCAAAATGTTTGGTTTCGAGAAAAACGCGTTGGAAGTTTCACAACGTAATAACTCCGATTCGGAACTGCTCAAGAAAAAACAATTATAAGAACATTTCCAAGTTGTATTCATGCAATGACGTTATTGACTATTAATCTAAGGAAGTTATAGTGTATTGAAAGCCAATAAAAAAAAAATGTAAATAGATCTAACCCATTAAGAAAAGTTATGTAGGACACAATTTGTGGGTTTCGTTCGTTTTATTTGACACTAAAGTTGATTTTTTATTTATTTTGAATGTAATTTATTGCGCGACATTGTATTTGAACCATTTTATTTTTTTACTTTCAGTTACATCGGTCCAATATCTAGCTGACAACTTAGACCATAACAACAATGAATTTCAATCAAAAATTGTCTGTTGAAGCAACTGGAAACGCAGATGGACTATCTGGAGGTGGTGGCTCTGGCGGAACGCAATCCAATATTTCAAGTAATTCCCAAATAGCTGAAACATTGTATTTGCAACAACAAATGCAGAATATAATGAAAAGCCAACACAATGTGCAGACAAATCAGCAAGAAGGAATCCAAGCTTTTGTTCAGCAACAGCGATTTCATAATATGCTAAAGCAACAGCAACATCAAATTATACAACAGCACATTCAGCATCATAATGAGCGGATTAGCTGCAATGTAGACAACATATCCGGTATACGAGCAGACAGCAACGAGCCTTTGGCTTTGACATATAATGTCTCTACACAGCATAAAAACAATTGTTTTCAACAACAGAAAGGCAGCACTCCATCGACATCAGCTTCAAATGTGAATCAATTTCAACAACCATATACACCATTATCTTCAAGTCTTATACAGCAATTACATGCAATTCAATTACGAATGCAACAACATCAAACACTGCATAAACTGCAGACCTCTACATCACAACATCAACAAAAAGCCCTTACCAATGCTGTTCAACAAATTTATTTAAAAGCGACTGCTGGTGCTTCCGTACAATCAAATATGCAAATCGGTATGAAACCAATCGCAAATCCTGCAAGTCAATCGTCAAGTTGGGTATTAAATTCAGGAGACATTTCTCACAGTACTTCTCCGAATTGTCCATTAAACAGTGAATTCATTCAGTCGGCTTTATGTTTACACTCTCTGAAGAGCTTAAATTCAATTAAAATTGATGATTGGGAAAGAAAGACTATTACTGAGACCATATCAATTGCATCTCAGCCACAATCACAAAAACCTATCATGTCTGCTCAAAAGATAGATAATGTTGAGAATGTTAGTAATACTGAATCGAAAGATTTGCAATTCAATCATATTTTAACGGGTGATACAACTAAAGATTTAAAACAAAAACCTATTTCTCCAACAATTGAAACATTACCATCATCACTTATCGCATCATCTTCAGTAAAACAAGAACTTAGCCAAAATGAACCTTTAAACAATTTGAATTCGGAGAATAAGAATTATATTTCTACAAATCAACAAATTACAATTGAAATTGACAATATTGAACCGTCTGCCAACGTTTTGAACGAGACTAGGATTAAACAATGTTTAAGTTCAAAAATTGAATGTTCAGCAACTAACAAAATTGAAAATAGTTTACCATCTGTATGTTTTATCACAAGTGAAATGGTTGTAGTAAATATGAATCAAGGGGGAATAGCTGGGACAAGTTGTACACAAAATGAAATAGTTAATGATGTACATAAAATCCCAAATGATGTCATGTATGTAAATAATGAAAGAAAAAAACAATATTTTACTATTTCAAAAAAAGAATGTGGAGAAAGTAGGGAAAAAGTATATTTACCACCCAAAAATACATGTGAACATAATATTAAACAAAGCGCGACCTCAAAACAAAACGAAAGCACAAAACTTGTTTGGAAGACTAATGAAAAAGAAGACGTGACCAATAACTCTCCGAAAAAGATGTCTTTACAAAATAAATCGATTGATTTGCGAACAAGCGCAAGTTTGAGTTGTGTGTTTAACCAGGATATATCGGAAAATAAAAAAAAGAAATTAATTTTGCATGCAGACGAGGTAAAACCATTTATAAATTCCAGTTTATGCAGTAAGTTCGATCCGAATGCAAAAAAACACAAGAAGGAACCAAATAAAAACACTCTATTTTCAATAAACAATGATAATACATCATCGCAGCCAAACAAAGATCGCAAAAGCAACCGGCATCGACTAAAAACTGTACTCTACCAGAGTCCTTTACCCGAATTGGCGTATGTAACAAAACTATCGGTTAGTGAAGCAAAAAGATCGCCAAAAGAAAATTTAGATAATTCTGAAGATCGATTGATATTATTCTATAAAAATGAGTATATGGCTGTTCGCAACATGGAACAAACTTTTTATCTCTGTCAAACATTACAAAATGTGTTTCGCAGTTCACCGCGAATACGGATTCGTTGGCTCTCGGAAGAGTCAACAGAAGTGTATATACCAGATTTTTACGACTACACCGATATTGATTGTGTTTTAACTACTGTTGAACTTCAACGCGTCGACAGAAAACATTTGCAATTACCGATATCTGAAAAATTACGTATCGAAAATATATTAAAAAAGGCCATCGAAGTGGAACAAGGGCTTCTCCCTCGGCCCGAGTTATCAGAGGAGAACCCAGATGGATGTAAGTTATCGTTAATAATTCTTATTGTTTTCTATGTATATTTGTACAGAGATATTCGGGCATGTCACGAACATTCCATTCCAACCAAATTCCAATTCTCGGTGTCACGGAAAAATTTTTTGGTTTGTTTGAAATCCCTTACGTTTGCATGAGGGATTTAGTAAATTGCAGCTTTAATAAATGGTGTTAAATTCAGGTAATGATAGAAATTTGAACAGAATTAATTTTCGAATTAATGTGCCTTATTTTTTATAAACATTTCGTTGTACTTTATTTGTTATTTAGTATTTTAGTAAACATCTGGTCAAATATTGCAGCTTATTAAACCAACCAATAATCAACTGAGCATATTAATGCCAACTTGTTAAAAGCAAAAATTGAAATCATTTGGAATGTTTGTTTTAATTTATTATTCAATTTCTTATGTTTTATATGTGAGCTAAAATTTAAATAAAGATTGCAGTATTTTTATTTTTTTAATTTAGTGTACAATAAATGTGTATTTAAACATTCATTTTAGTAAAGAGCTCATTGCAAAAAGTTGGCATGTCTTGAATAAATAGACAATAGAATAGAGAAGCATATGATAGTGCTGTCGCTTAAATTATACTAATTGGCGTACAGAATATTTAAAAATACTTGCATTTCGTTTAGTTGTAATGTACTCTTAAAATTATATACATTTTGCCTCTTATTATAAAAAAAATTTATTTATAATTTTTACCCCCAACTAAGCAAATAAATTGAAATCAAAAATAATAACACACATAATTGTTATAGTGCTGATAACCCTTCTAATTCCCCAGCTGTTTTGGAATCAAATGCCCGAAAAGTGAAATCTCTCGATTTTCCGTGACACCGGGGTTTTGCTCGAGGGATTTTAAAACCAATCCAACCGAATTTCTCTTTCGATTTACGTGACATGCCCGATTATAATTTTGTTTTTGTGGTGACATACTAAAATACAGGAAGACATACGTCAGTAGAATGGAAGCAATAAAACCCTTTCTTACCTATTCTTTTTAAAATTTGTTGCAATCACTAAGCACATGAACTTAGTAATAGTTGTAACATTCGATTGATCACTTGAATCCAATCGAACGCTGAAATAATAGAAATGAGTCAAAAAATGCTTGATTTTAGAATTGTTTATTTTGCGTTAAATAAAGCTAATTAATCTGCGTAAAGCTAATTAATCTCTCATGTTGGTTATTTTAAATGATTTATGCTGCATCATTAGATACAAAAAACAACATTGCGATAGGCGCAATAAAATTTGCACAAATTATCCAATAAGCTGACATTACGCAAATGCCAATCATAAGCCACTGACTTTATGTCGATGCAGTTCACACGAGCTGCTGATGCAGCGTTAAGTAACGAAAAATTAGAGGCGAACCGCTGTGGTATAAGCACAATAAAATGTATGTTATTTACAAATGGATTGTTGTTTATAATTGTGTCAATGGCCTGCAGTTCATAGCCAATTCTAACGTCTCATGATTCGTGTCACTTTGCGTTCCCTTTTTAACAACAGTTAATCTATGGGACCGTTTGCTTAAAGAAGTGCACCTATGCGTATATGTACTTCATAAAAAATGAATTTTATATGTGCTGTGATTTATTTGTCTGTGAATGCAGACACGTCATCATTACACTTAAAGTGACGTCTCGATTTTATGTTATAAAGTAACTCTTAGAAGATCGTCCTTTTTTGGACGCACAGGATGGCAAATTTGCAGTAAGAATGGGATATATGCAGTTGGCTACAAATTCAACAGATACAGCTATACTTAGCAATGAAAAATATCTTATAAAAGGCGCTTCTGAACGCCCCTCCACATTGTTTGTCCCATTCCGCCATTTGGGTCGAGCCTTAGATGAGAAAGCCAATCGTTGCTCCATTGTTTCCAAAACTGACTTACCATTCTTTGTTCTTCGAGAAGACGAGTCGGTAATGAGCAATTGTCCTTTATTAGCTCTGGTATAGCCAACATTGAGAAACTATGCAGTCGTTAGTGCTTAAACTTCCTCTAGATCACAACTTAATGTACATAGTGGTCTTGAATTCACTGGGACTGTGCGGGTAATTTCAATGCCATTGTATAGTTCCGGAACGTTTTTGTTTGACAAATCTCGTTTAAAATTGCGTTGACAATTTCGAAGTTCGTTATCTACACCAGTATAATCGTGCCATAGTTACTGTACATCTATTGACATAATTCTCGACGAGCAATAATTCGATGTAACAGATTCTAAGTAAATCGCATTGGTTGCTAAGCAAATAAAATGATTGTGAGATTTGATTTAAAAAGAATCTGTGTAGTGGACTCTTGTGGTTATGAACGGGTGTCTTGGTGAATATACTCGATGTGAGAGTCGATCACTCAATATTTGAGAACCGGGCTTAGACTAATGACTAAAGCACTGGACTCATATTCGAAGAACTTTCTTGACTACTTGTTTTCCATTGACAATCCAAAATTGATCTCAGACTATAGATAAAGTGAATTTGTGAGTTTGTGATGACCAGATGAGCAAAATTTGTGAGTACTCGGTAATAAACTTACTTAGCTCACGGCGGCATTCAGGAAAGCGCACCGGCTGCTGTAGTCTTGTGCACGCTGGTGCCAGTTGTTTTGAATGCCTCTCCCTACCTGGTCATATCAACGCGGTCCTGGTTGTCCTCTATTTCGGCGTCCTCTAATCAAATTTGACCCCTTTGACCCCTGTAAACCATGCGTGCTGGAGCTCTTTCAACCATTCGAATGGGGTGACCAGCCCAGTGCAGTCGCTGGATTTTTATGCGCTGGACCATATCAACTTCATCGAATAGCTCGTACAGCTCGCGGTTCATACGGGTCCTAAACTCGTCGCCGACTCTAATGTGACCAACAATCCTGCGTGAATCTTCCTCTCCAACATTTCCAACGCATTTTTTTTGGACTCAATCACGGTCCATGTCTCTACGCTATACCGTAGTACCGGGAGTATCAGCGTCTTATGGATCTTACTTTTTGGTTTCCGACAGAGGGCTTTATTTCTAATTTGCTTAGCGCAAAACGTCTCACGTTGTGGTTGCTGGTTATTTCGGATCCAAGATATACGAAGTTTTCTATAGCATTGAAGTCGAAATTCTCCATCGTAACTGACCGCCCAAGACGGGACACGAAGTACTTTATCAAGTCCTTTAGGCCCATGAGCCGAGACAGTTTTTCAATCTATGAGAACGTCTTGCTGATTCGCCGATCCTGTGAACCGATGATATCAATATCATACGCGTACGTGAGCAGCCTCATATCCTTTGCGAAAATTGAGCGTAACATATTCTGTATGTGCGGGCACTGGCGTAGGATGTATTCCATAAGTAGATTTAAAATTCGCACGACAACGCATCACCCTGTCTGAAACGTCTCTTGGTATCAAAGTGGTCGGAGAGATTCTTTTCTACCCTAACAACGCTTTGTGTCGGAACAGCAAACAGTGGTGTCTCCTTTCTTAGCGATAGGAGAACATTGAGACTTTAGTCATTGGGATGTGTTCATCGGACGAGATCTTGCATAAAAGTTAATGCGTACTCTTAACCAACTCTTTGCCGCCGGTCTTGAATAACTTTGAATAACGCTGGCAACCCATCAGAATCTGCCGCTTTGTTATTTTTCAGCTTTTTTATAACCGAATCGACTTCGTTATACTATGGCGTTTCCACAAGAGTGCCGTCATTAATTGTTGGTTCCGGTGTTTTTCCTCTGTCGTCGGTATTGTGCGCTCCATCTCCTCCAAATAGTTTAGAACAAATGATTCCTCTATAATCTCAGTTATTCCTGAGCATCTGGAACCACGTTTCCATTTTCTTAATTACAGAAAGTTACTCCGGGGTTAAAAGCTTATGTCAGATTAGGATTAGTTATTGTCTGCAGTAGCTTTTCGACACTCTTCGTCGTGCCAAGAGTTAGTCACAGGTTTTGTATAACCAATAACTTCCTTGGCAGTCCTATCCATAAAACAGGTGATGTGTCTCCACTGTTCACATATATCTCGAGAAATCGGAGAGGTTTCCCGGAGCAGTCGGGAGAGTGTGTTTGAGAAGGCTGCGGCGGTCTGCTCTGATTGCAGCTTGCCGCCGTCTAGCTTTCGTTGCATGTTGGACCGTGCGGCGTGCACCACGCTAAGCCTAGTACGTACCTTGGCTGCGAAAATATAGTGGTCCGAGTCGATGTTGGGACGACCTAACGTTCGCACTTCCAACACGCTTGATGCGGTCTTTCCGTCAATCAAAACATGATCAATCATTGGTTGCGTTCAATTTGATCTAGACTCAGCAATGAAGCCTTGTGGATGTTTAGGTGTTGAAATCTGGTGCTGCTAACCATGTTCCAACATGACGCGAAATCGATTAGCCTCTATCCATTAATTTATTTATTTGTTGATAATAGCAACTACATGAAAGTTGCTTAAAACTAATTATTTAAAATAATATACATATATGAATATAAAGTTACTTAAAACTAAAGCAGAAAAGTTGCGATCCCTTAGAACCGTTGGAGGATTTTTTGTTTTGCCGCCTGGTTGACCGACTGTGCCCCTACTCATAGCAATTAGAAAAGTAAAGAAATTAAAAAAAATGGAAATTACAAATTAATAAAGACGAATGAAAAGATAAACAAGTAAGGAAATTTCAGTCGGGCGTAACCGACTGTAAGAAGCCCTGTACCAGTTCAGGTCGCCTAACAAACATTTAATGTGTTTCCCGAGCTTATGACCAAGCTTATGACCACTTCTCACTGCTCGAATAAGTGCCTTATACAACATATTTTTACGTATGAAAAGAAAAGGGAGGACGGAAGTATCATAGGTCGTTCAAATTCAATATATTATAAAATCGTAGGATTTTGGCTTAGAGGGCCGTTATTTCTATACTGGAATACCTAATTTTTTTTTGTGCCGAAAAAATTTTTCGCCTTGGGGGAAGGATCAAAATTGCAAAATAAACTTGGAAAATTCCAAAGAAGTCCTAGTGGAATGCAAAAAGCACGAAGTCTCTATCTATTACCGTTTCCGAGATCCTTTCGTTCATATGGACGGACAGACGGAAATGGATATATCGACTCCATTATCACTCCTGACCATAATGAGGGTAACTTTGGGGGTCTCCAGCATTATTTTTCCTGTTACATACATTTGCACAAAACAAATAGGCTCTTGTACCTTCGGTACAGGGCCTAAAAAGGAGAGAATTTATTGCAGATAGAACTCGAGCTCTCTCGAAGTGAGTTATTGAGTGAGTTCTTTATTGGCACAAAATGGCGTGTTGGTCGAAAGAGAACATTTAATGATATTGATTGAAGCAAGTAATCACTTTGACCAATAAGAATTTTGTGGAGAAAACGCACAGAAAGCATAGATCTGCATGATGAAAGGGTGGGAAGATCAATTAATTTTAATCTGCCGGTATAAGATGGAAGATTTACATGGGTATCATGGTATTAAGACTGCGAAGAGCAAAAAGCGGAAACTGTTTTCGACTTGATTCAATACGGTCTTGGTGAATACCGTTATAAGGATTCCGTAGAGGAGTTAAGTGGTATAAGGGTCATTAAATTCTTGAGACCAACGCTTTACAAAGCCAAGAATAAATTTTGCTTTGTTTACCATTTAGAATCCTTAAGGATAGCAATACTCTCTGCCGAGGATAATGTTATTTAAAGAATAAGTTACTATAAATAGATTTCTACGATGAAATGTCAGATATTTACATTTTGAGTAATTTAAGTTTAGATACTTAAGACTACACCATGTATGTAGTGAGTTCAAATTAGCCTGCAGCAAACTGTGTTGAGAGACATCAGACTATGAGAAACATAATTCGACATCATCTGCATACATAAGTGTATGACTATTTTTAATAGCATTAATAAAAATATTAAACAATATAGGACCAAGCCTCCCTTGGGATACACTACAATAGTTTTAGATAAACAATTGTTCAATGATACTTTTTGTGTCCTACCAGATAAGTATGACTCAATCCAAGAACAAAGAGAGGGTGGAAAACCTATACCTTTCAATCTAAACAAAAAGGGGTTTTTGACACACACTATCAAAAGCTTTGCTGAAGTCATTGTATATGACGTCAGTTTGGCATCCGGACTCAAAACCATTATTCACAACAGAAGAAAATTCTAACAGATTTGTGCAAATGTATTTGCATCTAACGAAACCATGTTGCAGGTAGTGTCATGAACGCTAAATTTTTCGAAAGTTGGGCCAAAGATTCGTTGCTTTCCAATTTACATCAAGTTTGGGGCATTGCTCGTATAAATGTTCCAAGCGCTGGTAGATTTCATCTTTAGTACCGTCGTCTTTCTCTTCCGTCGGGGCGTGCACGAAAATCAGGCTTATATGGAAATATTAGCCCTTATACATATCGAACGGCTGTTCAGAGGCTAACCAAGAGATACGTGTCTTTTCGAAGGTGGTGTTGTAAGGTGCACGTAATTATTTCAGCAATTTTAAGTATTCTTCTAATACATTGGTATATTATTATTCAGGGTAACATTATAGTTCTCTTTCAAGCATATTAACCCGGTTTAAGGCAATTTTTCGCAATCTGCCTAAAGCAATCGATGGATGGATCAATGTTTTCAATAGTGAACATGACAAGTATTTTCAGTTCGGTTGACGTATATCTATTTGTAAAAAATGGTTTTCGCAGCTTTGTTTTTCCTGTGTCAACTTTACGAGTAGTTGGAATTTAATCGAATTCAAAGGAATTTTTAACTGATTGATCCAAACATGTATGAAGACATCGAATAGTTACTTAATGTAAACACAGATTGTTAACTTGTCCAAAAATTATTCACCCAAGCTGTGAACATTGTGTCATCGATTGGGTATGTCAGGTAGTAGTAGTTGCGGTAGTCTACATCAATAAGTATATCGATGTCTTTTGACTTTTAATATTAATATTAATGCAGTCATTGAATATACGAATAATCTTGAACGTTGATTGTATCACTTGGTAAAATTTATTTAAAAGTATGTAAACAAATGCATTGTTGTGAGATACGCCGAACTGAGGGTTAGTGCAGGAGCCCGTCGTACACTCGACTTTAAGCTTGTATCTGAAATACTGCCGGTTTCAGCAATTTCTGTAGAACCTGTATGTCGTGTTAGTCCTGACCTATGATCGATAACAGCTCTGACTTCTGCTGACTGACTTGTAGAATTGTTGTAGAGTGTGATCATCGCTGTTGGTAGTAGCACGGTTCGATGTGCACGAGATGAGGTAAGTGGCAGTTACGAGTTGAGTTGTGTGATCCCTACCGCAAAGGTATTTGCTTTCGACTGGTGGTGCTTTGATTTGGTTAAAGAGTTGAATGAGACTGCGGAGTAAAACTTATATGAGAATCTGTTTGATTTATAGGAAAATGCAGTTTACTGTTTGAAAAATTGTGCGTTGGACTCAGACATAAAGCTATTTGTTATGGATAAGGGAACAAATGATGGCTACCTTAGAAAAATGGCCACTTTACGAATTTACTTGAGAATTGTGGAACTATAATTGAAATTTTCATGAAGATGCTGCAATAGTTGTGTTTGGAGTGTTTAACGAAGATGAACATTCCAATGCTTGTGTTGGAAATGCTTCGGAGATAGAACAATATATTGTTGTGGATGGTTCTTCAAAATTTGCCGAACATTCCAATGCTTGTGTTGGAAATGCTTCGGAGATAGAACAATATATTGTTGTGGATGCTTCTTCAAAATTTGCCCCAATATACTGTCGATCGTGAATATCTAGACAAAACAATAGATTCATGATTTTTTTTAATTCTACTGACAATCATCAACTTGTTTCGACGTTGTTGAAAATATGGTTTTGTTTTTCTGTTAATACCATATTTTCTAAAGTTAGTTTAAATCTGTTTTAGTCGCTTGAAACAATATGCCTTTGGTACAAGTAAGATATCTATACATATTATGTTATGTACTTGTGCCGGATGCTGTTGGACAGTTATGCTCTCTTGCTTTTATGCAGAGTTCCTGTTCTCTATTTCGGCGTCCTTCAATCAAATTTGGGCCCCGTGTAAACCATTCGTGCTGAAGCTCTTTTGTCCATTTGAATTAGGTGACAGGTCGCGGTTTATACGGGACCTAAAATCATCGCCGACTCTTTAAGGACCAAAAATCCTGGGGAGAATCTTCCTATCGCAGTTTCATCTGACTCAATCACGGTCCATGCCTCTGCGCCAAACAGTAGGACCGGGTGTATTTACGTCTTAAATATCTTGATTTTCGTCTTTCAGGAGATGGTTTTAATTCTTATTTTCATGCTCAGCCCAAAATAGCATATATTTGCAAGCGTAATTCTTCGCTTGATCTCCAGGCTGACGTTGTTATCGCGATGACGGCTTTCGAGAAGACACTTCGTCTTGTCCTCATTCACCGCTAGACCCATGAGCCGAGACTGCTATTATTTCTGCAATTTAAAGATTGCTTCTAATACATTGGTATATTGTACTTGTATATGACATCAGTTTGGCATCCGGACTCAAACCCATTATTCACAACAAAAGACAATTCGAACAGACTTGTGCAAATGGATTCACTGATAACGAAACCGTGTTGGTAAGGATTAACAACAAACTTTAACGACTGTTGCAATTGGTCAGCTTATATGCAATATAAAATTCGATATATCAGACTTGCTGTTATTTTTATGAAGTGGAATAATGAAAAATTCTCTCCAAAGTGATGGAAACTTGGATAACCATATAGGTGTGTTAAAAAAAATCGATAGAGGGAAGCAAATAAAGCTAGAACACTGTTTTAGTATACTACTGGGAATGTTATCAGGTCCAAGTACGAAGGAAAATAAAATGTATAAAAGACATGTTAAAATACATAGTTTGCATAGAGATCATAGGAGAAGATATGAAGTCATATGATGTAATGCTCAAAGGATACATAACGGTAGGAAAAAATCAGCTAACAAATTTGATAATTGCGAATCAGGCGATGCAACCATACCATTAAAAAATAATACAGGTGGGTACTTTGCAGTAGTGCGTTTTGTTTACACGAAATTAAAGGATTTTGGATTGCGACGCATGTTTTGTTTAACTTTTATTAAATGCGTCAAAGTCAGACCGTGCAACACAATACCTACCAAAATCAGAGTTAGAGCCACTGCGTTTATTCTTTTTAAAAAAATTAGGCCTTACATTCTTTAATATGCAAAGACTACGAGAAAACCATGGCCACACTATGATTATAAATGATTTTAATGAAGGGACTAGCATCCAAAAGTTTTTTGAACACAGTTCTACGTGTAATGTCCTTTAGTTCAAAGGACAAAGTATATGACGCGAAAGGGAAACAGTTTGTGATATGTTGAGAAAAATGGCAATTGAAAGAAATCATTTTAGGATACATTCACCCTGCCAAGAAAGTTTCGCTTCCTACAGTAGTAGGCAGTGGTTAAATTCCGGTTGTCACATGCAATCAAAAATGGTAACTTAATTCAGTACATCAGCAACTGAATTTTGGAATTCAGTCCTTCACAGCGACTGAATTCAGAAACTTAAAGAAGTAGTTTTTATTTCTTTATGCCTGAAACTGAAAGAAGTCAAAAGTATTTCTTTCAGTTTTAGGCCTTTCGGCAGGCAATTTTTTGATTTCAGGTTGGTAACAATGTCTTTAACTACGATGCCAATTTTAAGAACGACCTGTCAACCAGTGTGTTTTCAGCAGCTGTTTAATGGAGTTGAACTTCAGAATGCTTCTCGATTATTTATAAGGCTTTGGCCCGGCTGCCATTCGGATATTTACTGGTTCGTAAGTGTGTCGTACTCGTACACCCATGTCTCGTCGCCAGTAGTAATGCGTTCCATGAAGGTAGGATCTGAATTGGCTCGATACAGCATGTCTGCAGCTACCTTGTCTCGATATCGTTTTTCAAGAAATTCAGCTTTATCGGAACAAGGGTTGCAACAACGCATTGCATATTAATTTTTTCCTGCTTAACCGCACGAACGCTCTCGTGTGACATCTCTAATAACTGACCGATGTTTCTCAAGCTAACATCGTTACTTTCCCCAACGATTTCCCTTACTTTATCGACGTTATCGTTACCGAGGCATGTCTTCGATGGTTTCAAGATCATTGTTAAGCGCTTTATGTCACTCGCAAGAGCACGTTTTTAAAAAAGTAGGATCACCAAAAGACTTTCGCAAAATTTTCGTTCGCAACAGTCATCACTTGTTCGACTACGCGCAAGTTGTGTAAAATTTGAGACCCGCATTAATAGCTATTTTTTCGGTTTTACTGTTGCGAATTCGGTACAGAAACTATTTTATAGCTGCTTAAACGTGCAATTTATTTTGTGCGTTATCGAATTATACTTTTGAAACGCTCTAATCGTGCATTTTTTAAACTTTCAAGTTTGCAAAGTGCATTAACATTGTTAATTGTGCCACCACTTGTCTACATACACATCTCGCTGTCTGTGTCGCTCTCTCGCACAACTGTACAGATATACTTGCTAATTTATAAACAGCTGTTTTGCGCTTTGTTTACATTTTAAATATGTAAACAAACTATAAAGTTTACTATCATGATGATATGCAGTGATCTAAAATGTGCCAACAAGGTGAAATACGAAATAGCAGCAGTTATACAGCAATGCTGCACATATTAAATGTTCGGGAATTACTGGTCTGGTGCTTCACCGAGTTGACCTCGTGAACAAGGACAAGATCGGTGGCCTTCGTTGGTCCTGTTAAGTGTTGCACTTGAAGGCTCATATTTTACATGTTGCGCAGCAAGGTGACGTCCATAAACAAGACGGTCAAGCAAATCTCCGCTGAGCTTAATAAGCATATGGACTTTTTTGAGAAATATGATTTTCAACAATCGCCAAAGAGGAAGAAGACCACGATTAACGGCCAGCTGGAACTGCTAAAACTTACGCAAGCAACTTAGCCTTCACCGACCTCCCCATTAATATTGTTGTTTAACTCACCAATGCTGCAAGAGCCATCGACGGGTAAGTTAAATGTGGTATTACTTGATAGTGCTACTGAATAGACTGAACCCTTTGGAACGTTTAAGTTACCCGGCACCTTCAGACTTGCAACCACCTAGCATGACGCTGAATATAAACAGCTTTCAAACTACAATGTCTATGCCGCCAAAAAACTTACAGTAATCCCAAACATAGTGGTTCAGCCAACAACATCTGCTGCCTTAATAAAAAAGTCATTGCCAATTGTGGCACCCCGTAAACATGTTTTTTGTATCCAGGTTTACCGAGGCGACTACTGTTGATGACGTATTGAGTTTATCACTTCAAACTCCGATCTGACATCGTAAAACATCGTCGTACAAAAATTAATTTTAAATATTTCACAGATATTGCTTCTTTCAAACTAAGCGTACCTTTGGAGCATTTTGAAATAATATGTAATGCTAAATTCTGGCCAGATTTAACTTTGGTAAACGAATACATACCGAAAAATAGAGGCACGTCTTCAAGTTGTGTTTTAGACTTGTCAAGTTCAACTGCGCAAACTCTAGAATCAAACAATTTAGACTAATTTGTCTTTTTATTATAAATTATCAAAATGTTAGAGGCCTGAAGAGCAAATTAGTAGATTTACATCTTAAAAGCACTGATTTTGATGCTGATATTCTTATTTTTACTGATAACATATCGAAAAGATCGTTGCATTAGTAAATGTGGTGGGGTGCTTATATCTGTTAGATGCACTTTTATAGCTGAAGAGTTTCAGGGTATTTTCCCTTTGAATAATGAGTTTATATGTGTTTTCCTAACTTTTCAAGGACGCAAAATTTATATAACATGTTCGTATATACCGCCAGCATCTGATTCCAGTATATACTACCAACATGCTGCTGCTTTTGAATTGATTTCAAAATCATTACGCGCAAAAGATTTTCTGTTAATTACTGGTGAATTTAACTTACCTATCAGCGAACTGTGCAGTCGGGAGCAACGCGAGCTGTTAGAGAGCGATATCGAGAGAAACGGAGAGAGGAGAAACGCCTTTTCAGACGCAAGAAAAACGAGCAAGAAAGGCGGGAGTTTGAGGATGTTGGGCTGCGACAAGATAGTGGTCCGAGTCAATGTTGGGACCACGTAACGTTCGCACGTCCAACACGCTCGATGCGTGCCTTCCGTCAATCAGAACATGATCAATTTGGTTGCGTGTTTTTTGATCAGGACTCAGCCATGTAGCCTTGTGGATGTTAAGATGTTGAAATCTGGTACTACTAACTACCATGTTCAGACCTGCGGCGAAATCGATTAGCCTCTCTCCATTATTGGAGGTAGTGTCGTGAAGGCTAAATTTTCCGACGGTTGGGCCAAAGATTCCTTCCTTCCCAATCTTGGCGTTGAAATCGCCAAGCACGGTTTTGACATCGTGTTTGGGACAGCGCTCGTACAGGCATTCCAAGCGCTCATAGAACTCATCTTTAGCATCGTCGTTTTTTTCTTCCGTCGGGGCGTGCGTACAAATCAGGCTAATATAAAACTATTTAGCCTTGATGCGTATAGTGGCTAGACGCTCGTCAACAGGTGTGAACCTAGAGACGAGGCCACGTAGTTTCCTACTCACCACGAAACCACATCCAAATTCGTGCTTACTCGCATGACAGCTGTAGTAGATGTCACAGGATGCTTTTTTTGAGCAACCCTTCCCTATCCATCGGATTTCTTGGATTGCGGTGATGTCAGCCTTGCACTTTTCGAGGACATCAACCAGCTGGATATTTGCACCATCCCAATTAAGGGTGCGGACATTCCAGGTGCATATCCTCAATTCATGATCCTTGTACCGTTTGCGGGGGTCGTCATCAAAGGGGTCCTTCCGAGGCTTCCTTTTAGTTTTCATTGGGGGTTTTTTTTTAAAGTGGCGGGTCCTAAGCCCAGCGCACCAACCCCTTTTTAAATGAGAGGGGGCCCCTTCGTCTTCTCACGTTAGCTCACCTCTGAACGGATGTTCAGAGGCTACACAGGAGATACGTGTCCTAACGGACGTGTGAGTTGCTTGGACAGTTTGACACAAGAATCATTGTTGGCCATTCCCAGGTGAATGGCAGTCAACAATTTTCCACACAATGTGCACTTGAGCAAACGAATCCCACTCTCCCATTGTCAGTGTTGTAATCAAAATCGCATTTACAGATAAGGTTAAAGCTGTGATCCCGGTCTTTCCCGAAGACAAGACTTATTTTATAATAATAGTTAAAGATTTAGAATTCAACACTCTAAAGTTCAGCCACCACTTTTTTCCAAGTGGCCTGGCGCTTTTTTTACCGTTTTTCCGCGAAAGTATTATGTGTTGTGTTCTTCTTTTTTATGTTCTCTTATGTGTTCTGTTTTGTTTTCATATTTGTTTATGTTTGATTTTCTTATATAACATTCACATCATTTTTATTTTCTGTATTTATTTGGTTTTTATACATATATGTGGTGCTCATTTAAAGGTTCATATGCAGAATTAAAACACAAATTTAAAATGGAAGGCTACGAATTTCAGTTTCTTGATGCGGATAAGCGTTAGAAAATATTTTTAAAAGACTAAAAGAGATGTGAAAAAAATGTAAGGGGAGAACTTCAAAAGTTCTACAAACATATTCGACATGGTTTCAAAAAAATTAGTGCATTCAATTAACGCCACAAGTATTAAACTCAAGTGGAGTGTTTTAGGAGAACTAAGCGGCGACGGTTAGCAGATTTGGCAGAACTCGATAAGTCCGCAAATTTATCAAAGCTCCAATAATTATTAATTAGAAGCTTTGTAAATAATTTTGAAGAAAGTATTCTGTTTGAAACGTCATATGTCTCACTCCAACTGATTAAACAAACACCAAATCCTGAAGAATATGAAATAGTTTGGGAAAAACACTCGTCCATCCTCCACCCGCTCCTCATCAGATTTCAATTACAAAAAGAATATGCTCAGCTGGCCGTGGATGAAGAAATGTATATCAAAAGAACGATTCAAGAGTAAATGGCAACGAAATTCACAACAGCAAGAAACCGGTCAATTCTCATTAAAAATATGTTAACAATGGTAGATGGAAAAGAAATGCGTCGTCGCCAAAATGCTCTATATGCAATGCAAAATCGACCGAGATGAACGATGTTGAAAAATGTTTGGACAAAGAAATTAAAATAGACCGCTTGGAATTTGGATTGTATCTCCTGCATGCAAACATTCGATTTTTTGAATACATTTTTCACCTTTCATACAGACTTGATATTGAGTTTTTGAAAAGAAAAGAGAACATTCATATGGATTTTAGAAAACAAATGGGGCTTATAGTCGAAAAGCCAAAATTAGGTGGTAGTGGCTCGTCAAACGATGGAAACACGGAAAAATAATAAGGATTATTAAAAAAATTTTTTTTTTTTTTAAATCTTAGTTGTCTGCCGAAATAACAGGCATCGAGCGACACATAATTAAAAATTGTGCAACGTTATTACAAGCCCTGTATAAAATTAATGTTGGCAAATTCCGGACATATGCGCTGCACACTGTTCTAAAAAAATTTTATACAAAATTTTAATACATGCTCCTGATGTTATTGAAATCGCAATATTATTAATTGAAGTGCTCTTCGAAGAAGCAGATGAGTCCAGAAACAAGAATGTTAAGATGTATCGACTCCATCATACTCGTAAAATCTCCCGTGTCGCAACAAATACAGACCTAATAAATCACTTATTATTAAGTTCAGATCTTTTCTTAACCGGGCAGCGAAAATTACCAAGCTAACGTAATAAGATATAAAACGTGTATTTGATTTGATAGAATAGTTTTCATAACAATAATTTTAATTTCTTGTTTATTATTAATATGCGTTATAATTAATTAGAAAATATAAAAAAATTGTTAAGTCGAATTTTTGCGATTTACAGGATAATGTTATCCTTGATCCTTTTAATGTTTATCATTGTACATAGTAGGCTCCTTATTACCTTTAATGGTAAAGTTTGAGTCAAACTCGTTGAATAAGACGAGAGCCAACTTTTATACTTGTACAGTATCAGATCAAAAGAAACATGACTGCAAAGTTTTATCCCGATATTCCTATTGGAAATATTTTTGGCCGCTGATCCATACAAGACCGACCTGTCTGCAATTACCTCGTTGTTTTGCGAGATAGCTACCAGCAACACTTGCGCTCAAGAATTACATGCAGTGGGCGTTGAGCACTGTAACACCCAACCGAGCCACTGGTCATCATCAACCATTAACTGGCAAGGGTCATTATCGACGGCGGACCAGAAATCCTCTTGAGTGGTACTTAACTCATGACCTTCAAACCGCCATGATCAACAACACTCTATTCGACAACCGCAACAATGTAACGGACCAACTCATCACCGTTACTAAACATTACCGGCCACTAAGACGTATTGAGTCTACCATTTCTCCACCAGTTAAACGGGGAGAACTTAAACTACATCAAGGAGTTGAGAGGCGACCTGTTGATGACGTCGTGGTTTATGGGAATCTTCGTTATTGTTTTCATCATCTGCGCTATCATTGGGGGTCTTGCTCTACTCGTGCACCATGTGAGAAGAGGTCAAGAGGCCCGTTAGATCAGCGAAGATAGGCAAGATAGGCATGCCCGAGTATGGCCAAGTCTTGAAACTGTTAGCAGTTGACGCTGTTGACAAAAGTTGCAGCGAAAGAATATGCAGAATACATAGCCGAATGTAACAAGATTCGTACACGAGGCAACAATCCATCAGTTAGCGCGGCCAAGTGTTGCATTAAAATAACATGATTCGTCCACGAGGCGCCAAGTCAGCAGTTAGCGCAATATAGTGCCGCATGCTGAGGGTTTTAGCTTAGAATAAGAAATATATAGTGCTTTAGTCTTAAGTTGAATGTCAATTCGGTGACGCGCTCGCGCTCCGACAATAAATATCGAACACTCAGCCCTAGCGGTCGTAAAAGTATAATAATTGTTATTAAAATAAACCAAGAAAACGTGCAGTTTACCTACGCATCTGCCACTAACAATAACTCCTGAGCACGTGTATTTTTCGTCATTGTTGTTACTGATTTTTCTAGTGTTTTTGAAACATAATGCATCTGCCACTAACAATAACTCCTGAGCACGTGTATTTTTCGTCATTGTTGTTACTGATTTTTCTAGTGTTTTTGAAACATAATGTTATGGTGAAACATAATGCTATGGCCCCTATTGTCAGAATTGTTTAAATAATTTTTTTCGGAAATAAACGTTTTAAGGTGCTAATTTTATTTTTGTAAAATGTCGACAAATTGAAAGGGTGCAGTGATTCAAATATTTGTATATGTCTTTGGGATCGCTTTTCTATAATTTTTAATATAGATTGCTCTTCACTTTCAATATTCAAACTTACTTACTTCAAAGTTGTATATATTCATATCCATTTTTTATCCGACTGCGCAACGCAAAGAAGGGTAATGTATTTACCTAGGTATGTACTTATGTATGTTTGTTCCTTTTTTTCACTGTAGAGACAAACGCCTGGTCCGATTTTGATGATTTTCAATCGTCAATTCGATGTATTATTATTTATTATTATTATCAACAGTTTACTTACAATGTAAAATTATAAATAAACTTAAAGCTATGACAGCGAAGGTCTTAAGCTAGAATTAATCTAATAATGAAGAATGAAAATATGAAAACTTACATATGTTAAAATGAATTATATGGTTAACTGAGTGGTTACATTTGCAATTTGTCAAATAGGTTGGATGATTTAAGGAACTGTATAACTTTGTTAAGGTTTTCTGTGGTTGGGTTAAAAATGGCATGGAGAGGATCGTGGTGTGGGAACAAAATGGTTCTGTAGTTTCTAAAATGGTGGCATTCTGAAAGAACGTGTTTTACAGAAGTGCTATTCGTGTTGCACAAATTACAGGTATTGGTTATGGAGTTTGTGTTGTCGAATAAGTAAGAGTGTGTTAGGTTTGTGTGACTTAGACGTAAACGAGTAATTCTGGTAAGATCTCGACGGGAAAGATTGGATTGTAAGGCATAATTGTAGATGTTGTTTTTATGGGTATTGTTTGTAATGAAGTCGTTGGTGTGTGCAAAAATTTTAACTTGTTTTTGTTTGTTGATAATTTTGATGTAATTGAGTATGTCGGAAACATTGTGGTTTAATGTGAAACTAAGAGGAAGTTGCAAAGCCGCTTTAGCGGCATCATCGGCTCTTTCATTACCCGATATAAGGCAATGTCCTGGCACCCAAATGATTTTAATTTTTGGTGATAGAGAGATTAAAGCTTGTTTGATACTTAATGGGTAGTAGGCTTCATTATGAGGGTTGGCTATTGCATTTATGGAAGATAGAGAGTCAGTGCAGATGGCTGATTGATGAGGCAAATGTTTGGCTATTTGTATAGCATTGAAGATCGCAATTATTTCTGCTGAAAAAATTTTACTGTGATAGCGTAGCCCGTCTTTGACCCATCGGTATAAATAAAGTTGTAAGTGCTGAGGGATTCTTTCAATTGGAGAAAATTTTGGAGATAAATTTCTGGTGGAGTGGAAGATTTTGGTAGTAAGTGTAGAGAAGTGTCTAATAGTGAGCTTATGTTTGCCCAGGGCGGGCAATTAAGTTTGATGCTCGAAATCGGTTTTGTTGGGAGCTCGAGATTTTTGTTAAGGTTTATAACATTGTGAAGGGCAGAGCAAACTTTATGGTTTGGTTTTTTGGCTTTGTTAATCTTTAATATGGGGATGGTTAGAGGTGAGTTATGGGAGAGAAGGACCGGTTTGATCAGTCTGGTTGTGACATACTCCTTTCTGATTTATAGTGGGGAAATGTTGGATTCGAAGAGGAGGTTATAGGTAGGTGTGGTCTTAAAAGCACCGAGAGCCAATCTAATTGCTGAATGGTAAATTGATTTTATTTTATTGGTTTGGGATTTGGGGGCGTTTCCATAGAGATAGATGCCGAAGTCAATTTTAGCCATTATTATAAGGTTGACGACTCTTAATATAGAAATTGGGTTGCAGTTATATTTATTATTGAAGACGCATTTAATGATGTTGAGTTTTTTGGATAGGGACGATATGAGATAAGTTATATGGCCATTCCATTTGTAACCCTTGTAAAATCTATACCAAGAATTTTTAGGGTTAGTACATCTTAAATGTTTGCAAGGGATGTGTTTAAAGACTTGGCAATGTTTTTTCCTACAGAAATGGATGTGTTTGCTTTTGGGTATGGAGAGTTTCGCTCCAAAGTAATCACACCATTCTAAAATAATGTATTTACCTAGGTATGTACTTATGTATGTTTGTTCCTTTTTTTCACTGTAGAGACAAACGCCTGGTCCGATTTTGATGATTTTCAATCGTCAATTCGATGTATTATTATTTATTATTATTATCAACAGTTTACTTACAATGTAAAATTATAAATAAACTTAAAGCTATGACAGCGAAGGTCTTAAGCTAGAATTAATCTAATAATGAAGAATGAAAATATGAAAACTTACATATGTTAAAATGAACTATATGGTTAACTGAGTGGTTACATTTGCAATTTGTCAAATAGGTTGGATGATTTAAGGAACTGTATAACTTTGTTAAGGTTTTCTGTGGTTGGGTTAAAAATGGCATGGAGAGGATCGTGGTGTGGGAACAAAATGGTTCTGTAGTTTCTAAAATGGTGGCATTCTGAAAGAACGTGTTTTACAGAAGTGCTATGCGTGTTGCACAAATTACAGGTATTGGTTATGGAGTTTGTGTTGTCGAATAAGTAAGAGTGTGTTAGGTTTGTGTGACTTAGACGTAAACGAGTAATTCTGGTAAGATCTCGACGGGAAAGATTGGATTGTAAGGCATAATTGCAGATGTTGTTTTTATGGGTATTGTTTGTAATGAAGTCGTTGGTGTGTGCAAAAATTTTAACTTGTTTTTGTTTGTTGATAATTTTGATGCAATTGAGTATGTCGGAAACATTGTGGTTTAATGTGAAACTAAGAGGAAGTTGCAAAGCCGCTTTAGCGGCATCATCGGCTCTTTCATTACCCGATATAAGGCAATGTCCTGGCACCCAAATGATTTTAATTTTTGGTGATAGAGAGATTAAAGCTTGTTTGATACTTAATGGCTAGTAGGCTTCATTATGAGGGTTGGCTATTGCATTTATGGAAGATAGAGAGTCAGTGCAGATGGCTGATTGATGAGGCAAATGTTTGGCTATTTGTATAGCATTGAAGATCGCAATTATTTCTGTTGAAAAAATTTTACTGTGATAGCGTAGCCCGTCTTTGACCCATCGGTATAAATAAAGTTGTAAGTGCTGAGGGATTCTTTCAATTGGAGAAAATTTTGGAGATAAATTTCTGGTGGAGTGGAAGATTTTGGTAGTAAGTGTAGAGAAGTGTCTAATAGTGAGCTTATGTTTGCCCAGGGCGGGCAATTAAGTTTGATGCTCGAAATCGGTTTTGTTGGGAGCTCGAGATTTTTGTTAAGGTTTATAACATTGTGAAGGGCAGAGCAAACTTTATGGTTTGGTTTTTTGGCTTTGTTAATCTTTAATATGGGGATGGTTAGAGGTGAGTTATGGGAGAGAAGGACCGGTTTGATCAGTCTGGTTGTGACATACTCCTTTCTGATTTATAGTGGGGAAATGTTGGATTCGAAGAGGAGGTTATAGGTAGGTGTGGTCTTAAAAGCACCGAGAGCCAATCTAATTGCTGAATGGTAAATTGATTTTATTTTATTGGTTTGGGATTTGGGGGCGTTTCCATAGAGATAGATGCCGAAGTCAATTTTAGCCATTATTATAAGGTTGACGACTCTTAATATAGAAATTGGGTTGCAGTTATATTTATTATTGAAGACGCATTTAATGATGTTGAGTTTTTTGGATAGGGACGATATGAGATAAGTTATATGGCCATTCCATTTGTAACCCTTGTAAAATCTATACCAAGAATTTTTAGGGTTAGTACATCTTAAATGTTTGCAAGGGATGTGTTTAAAGACTTGGCAATGTTTTTTCCTACAGAAATGGATGTGTTTGCTTTTGGGTATGGAGAGTTTCGCTCCAAAGTAATCACACCATTCTAAAATAATGTATTTACCTAGGTATGTACTTATGTATGTTTGTTCCTTTTTTTCACTGTAGAGACAAACGCCTGGTCCGATTTTGATGATTTTCAATCGTCAATTCGATGTATTATTATTTATTATTATTATCAACAGTTTACTTACAATGTAAAATTATAAATAAACTTAAAGCTATGACAGCGAAGGTCTTAAGCTAGAATTAATCTAATAATGAAGAATGAAAATATGAAAACTTACATATGTTAAAATGAACTATATGGTTAACTGAGTGGTTACATTTGCAATTTGTCAAATAGGTTGGATGATTTAAGAAACTGTATAACTTTGTTAAGGTTTTCTGTGGTTGGGTTAAAAATGGCATGGAGAGGATCGTGGTGTGGGAACAAAATGGTTCTGTAGTTTCTAAAATGGTGGCATTCTGAAAGAACGTGTTTTACAGAAGTGCTATTCGTGTTGCACAAATTACAGGTATTGGTTATGGAGTTTGTGTTGTCGAATAAGTAAGAGTGTGTTAGGTTTGTGTGACTTAGACGTAAACGAGTAATTCTGGTAAGATCTCGACGGGAAAGATTGGATTGTAAGGCATAATTGCAGATGTTGTTTTTATGGGTATTGTTTGTAATGAAGTCGTTGGTGTGTGCAAAAATTTTAACTTGTTTTTTTTTGTTGATAATTTTGATGTAATTCAGTATGTCGGAAACATTGTGGTTTAATGTGAAACTAAGAGGAAGTTGCAAAGCCGCTTTAGCGGCATCATCGGCTCTTTCATTACCCGATATAAGGCAATGTCCTGGCACCCAAATGATTTTAATTTTTGGTGATAGAGAGATTAAAGCTTGTTTGATACTTAATGGGTAGTAGGCTTCATTATGAGGGTTGGCTATTGCATTTATGGAAGATAGAGAGTCAGTGCAGATGGCTGATTGATGAGGCAAATGTTTGGCTATTTGTATAGCATTGAAGATCGCAATTATTTCTGCTGAAAAAATTTTACTGTGATAGCGTAGCCCGTCTTTGACCCATCGGTATAAATAAAGTTGTAAGTGCTGAGGGATTCTTTCAATTGGAGAAAATTTTGGAGATAAATTTCTGGTGGAGTGGAAGATTTTGGTAGTAAGTGTAGAGAAGTGTCTAATAGTGAGCTTATGTTTGCCCAGGGCGGGCAATTAAGTTTGATGGTCGAAATCGGTTTTGTTGGGAGCTCGAGATTTTTGTTAAGGTTTATAACATTGTGAAGGGCAGAGCAAACTTTATGGTTTGGTTTTTTGGCTTTGTTAATCTTTAATATGGGGATGGTTAGAGGTGAGTTATGGGAGAGAAGGACCGGTTTGATCAGTGTGGTTGTGACATACTCCTTTCTGATTTATAGTGGGGAAATGTTGGATTCGAAGAGGAGGTTATAGGTAGGTGTGGTCTTAAAAGCACCGAGAGCCAATCTAATTGCTGAATGGTAAATTGATTTTATTTTATTGGTTTGGGATTTGGGGGCGTTTCCATAGAGATAGATGCCGAAGTCAATTTTAGCCATTATTATAAGGTTGACGACTCTTAATATAGAAATTGGGTTGCAGTTATATTTATTATTGAAGACGCATTTAATGATGTTGAGTTTTTTGGATAGGGACGATATGAGATAAGTTATATGGCCATTCCATTTGTAACCCTTGTAAAATCTATACCAAGAATTTTTAGGGTTAGTACATCTTAAATGTTTGCAAGGGATGTGTTTAAAGACTTGGCAATGTTTTTTCCTACAGAAATGGATGTGTTTGCTTTTGGGTATGGAGAGTTTCGCTCCAAAGTAATCACACCATTCTAAAATATCACTAAGCAGTGGGTCAAATGAAACGGAATTGAGTTTATTGAGTTCTTAACAATGTAGTAGTCATCTGCATAGGCATAGAATTCGAAGTTCCTGTGGATGTGTAAAACACAGTTAAGCTTGTTGTAGGCTATTAGAAATAAAATGACGAAGGGGGGTGATCGTTGCGGGATTCCATTATGTAGTGGTTGAATAATGTTATCTAGAGTTTTGGCTAAGCAAAGAATTTAATGATATGAGTCTATAAGAGTTAAGTTTTGTTTTGTCGGAGTTGGGTTTGTTTAAAGGAATGATTTTGCTTAGTTTATGTTTCTGAGGTATAAAAGAGTTGAAAATATCGTTGTAATAATCGAGAAGTCTAGATTTTACTGAAGGGTATAGGTTTTTTAGCTTTGGGTATGATATTCTGTCAAGACCTAGAGTCTTGCCTTTTAGTCTGGAAAGTGCTAATGACAGTTCGATGGGGGTAATAGCAGACTCGATTGGGAAAGCTGAGGGAGAAGGATTGTAGGAGTTGGAGTAAGGAGTAGTACTGAGTTTATTTGTGCGGAAAGCGTCATTGAATTTGGAGTCATCGGATTCAGATGACCAATGAGAGCAGAACTTTTCTGCTATTAGCTGGCTATTTGTAATTGAAGTATCTGAGATGTCAGTAGAAATACAGTGGATTGGTAAACGTTGCTTTAATCCACAGATTTTTATAGGTGAGGTGTTGGTACTAATTTCAGATGTAAATGCTTCTAAAGAAGAGCGTTTGGCTATTTTAAGTTCACGCTTAAATATTGCGTTGGCCTTTTTAAATGCTAATATGTTTATTTTGCAAATATTATTTTTTAGAAGTGCCCAATGTTCTTTTGTCGTTTAAGGGATTGAAGATGAGAGTTCCACCATGGTACTGAATGGTTTCTATTGTAACCGGGAGAGCTTTGATTAATAGAAATGTTAGCGCTTTCTCGTATTATTTTTACCAAGTTTGCGGCTTCTTTGTTTAGATTACGACTAGGGGGTCGTTGAAGGTGGTAAGAGTAAGAGCCGACATTGAAGCTGAGCCAGTCTGCCGAATCTAATTTAAATTGTGATAAAATTTTAGGGGGAGTTGGGCGATCAAAGAGTGTTAAAATTATTGGAAAATGATCGCTTCAAAATTCGTCAGAATCAATTAGCCATGTTGACTCAAGGGCAATAGAAGGGCTGGCGAGTGTGAGGTCAATGTGGGTAAATGTATGATGAGTTCTGAAGTGTGTGGGAGAGCCATTGTTTAAAGTTACGAGGGGGGACTGATAAATAAATTTACATAATGTATTGCCACGGCGGTTATTAGTAGGAGAGCCCCACGAGTTATGCCAACTGTTGAAATCTCCTGTAATAATAGTAGGAGTGTTAAGAATGTTGTAAACAATACGTAGATTTCGAATGGTTAAGTCTTTATTTGGTGGTATATAGGAACAGAAAATATTAAAGGATACTTCGGAGTGTATTTTAATACCGACAGTGTCGAAGTCTTGGCTTGATGTTATCTGTTCGTGTTGAATGGATTCATGAATGAGGAGAGCGACTCCTCCTGAGGAACCCTGTGATGAGTTTTGGGTATACATTTTGTAATTAATTGGGATAGGTAAATGGTGGTGGGATGATGTGTGGGTTTCTTGGAGGGATATAATTTTTGGCAGATATTTTTTAATTAAGATTTGTAGTTGGTTTAATTTGTTTATGTAACCGTTACAATTCCATTGAAGTACTTTTAGAACCATAATAGTTAAAAGTTTTCTAAGCTATGTGGCTATTAAATCAATTAGGCTTAGGTTTTTTGGGGTTTAGGTTTAAAGAAAGTAGGGTTTGTAATTTTAGAATTAGATTTAGAAAATATTTTTATTTTTGTATCGTTCATTAGTTGCGTTTCCAAAGTATTGTTTCCTGGTAGTGTGAGTGGTGTAGTTTTTGCACTGGATGAGGTGGAGGGTGTTGTGTCCAAGTCGGAGTAATCAGTTGGTTTACGCTGTGAATGATTTTTTGATTTAGGCTGAATATCAGCTGTAGGATTGCGTGCAACTGATGAGTAGGATGATCCCATGCGATGTCGTTCTTCGTAGATGGACTTAGCTGTCTTTATGTCTATTTTCTCCAGCACTCTAATGGCAACAATTTCTTTTTGTTTTACAAATGTTGAAAATTTTTTGTCCAGGGGATTGTGGTGATAATTATTAACTTTATCTTCTTTGCAATTAATGCAGCAGTTAAGATGACTGCATTTTTCCATTGCTTCAGGATCAAGGTGGTCTTGATTGCCACAGGTTAGACACAGTTTGGTGCTTTTACAGGCTTTGGTTGGGTGTCCAAGTCTTCCGCAATTCATGCATCGAATTGGAAGAGGGATGTATGGGCGGACGCTTGTTTTTTGATATCCGATTAAGATGTCGTTAGGCAAGTTTGGTGTAGAGAAAGTCAATATTATAAGTCCAGTTTCAATTAAAGTGTTATCAACTTTCTTTAATATTTTTGTTGTTTCGCAAACGTTTTGCGAGCGTAGTTCATCCGTGATAATATCTTCTGAGATTTCTATCAAGTTATTACAGTAGATAACACCTTTTGAACTATTTAGTGAATGGTGCTTGATAACTTCGACTTCGATAGAGTTGCTTAGTGAAGACAGTGTGATAAGTTTAAATGCTTGAATAAACGTTTTAGTTTTTATTAGAAAAGTGTCATTACGAAGTGATTTGCATTCGTCCACCTCACCGCTGCAAATGTTGTCTATAACCTTTTTTATTAAAAAGGGAGAGACGTTGGATAGGGTATCGTTGCTGTTAATTCTTTTTATAATTAAAGGCCTTAATAGACGATACATCACGATCACGATCAAATAAAATTGTGTTAGTGAAAATAAGCATGTATGCGTTACACAGACATGTTTTCTCTGTGATCGCGATCACAGCGACAAAATCAAAACACATTTGATTTTTCGTGATCATTTCCCCTCTTTTTTGATTTTGATGTACGCATGAATGACGTCTGTATGCATTTTGCATAGAAAAGACAACTTCATAACACGACCGCATACAACAAAAATTTGAGAGAAATGACAAAATCGAACAATCTGATCACTCGTCTGTAGTAAAACGTTGATCAATACGTACACAAAATGATCGCGATCAGATGTATCGTCTATTAAGGCCTTAAGTATTTAGGTCCAGCGGAAACATTATTTAATAATTTGATTTTATTAATTGTGAATTGTTGCTGTTTAGCGGATTGTCTTCGGTCGGGTGGTTCACCCATGGTTGTTGTTGTTAATGACTGTTAATAGATATTTACAGTTTGTAGAATTTATATTAGTGCTTGTTTTTGTATTTTTATTTTCTTAAAAATTTGTTGTTATGCACTTTGTGCTGCAGCAGCAGCCTTACACAGTTCGAAACTGTAAACTGGTACAGTTGGTATTGTAAAAACAAAAAAAAGGGAAAAACATTTTTATGATGGTGTTATAGTATTTTTAAAGAATAATAAACGATTTGCGGTGCACGTCCGTTCTCAAAGAGATTAAATCAGTGACTGCCAATTCGATGTAATTTTACAACCTTTACTAAAGATATGGCAGTAATCAGTATTAAATATGGCGACAACCACTTGTGAAAAAGAAAAAGTTAAACTCGACCACCTATATTAAGTTGGATATCGTTGGAAAAGTATTTGAAAATCTTTAGGTTTCTCTTATAACCGTTTTTAATCCATGTCGAATGAAAGTTGATTAGATACCATTCATACGTTCTCCCTCTCTCCATTTTCATTCATTTCCATGTTATAGTTATCATTTACTTCGTGCTGACACCAATAACTGGTTAATGTGCTATTGTTTTCATTGCAGTCGGGTTTTCGTATACATTTTAGCAAATACTTGTTTGCTGTTATTTTTAATTTATCTTACTTCATTTTGGAAGATCGAGCGCGACATATTCTGTATGCCAGTGCCCAGCATAGGATGAATTCCATTAGTAGACACCCCGCTTGGTATCAAAGGGTTCGGAAATATCATTTCCTACCCTGACAACGCTTGGTGTGTATGATAACGTCATCATGCAAATTCAAACGATCTTTCCGTATCGATCTTAACGTATCAGCTTTATATTCGACAAATAGGTGGTGTGTGTCTTTGTTAAACTAACGGGTATTTTCCAAGATTTGTCATAATATGAATATATGGTCACTGGTCGACCTTTTTCGTCTGAAGCCACTCTGATATTGTTCCATCAGTAAATCCGTATATGGTTTTAGCCTAATACACAATACGCGCGACAAAATTTTATATCCCATGAAACGGAGACCTATTATACGGTAGTTGGCCCAAACCGCGGGATCTCCTTTCTTAATGTAAAAAATATACTGTAAATAATTCACCGGAACAGGTGACTGTATGCTGCGAGTGTTCTTTTATTACTAACTAATATAAATTTATAAATGAATAACAATGTATCGGTGTATTAAAACCGTTTATGAGATTTTTAAGCTCTCTTTTTTCATCCTCGGCCCCGCCAATACTGGATCTGATTTCAAGAGGATACAGAAGTTGTATAGGTTTTTGGTTGTCATCTTGTACAAGAACCACATCGCCTATAGGTTAACTTCTTGAGGGCTTCAACCTGTTAAAATAAAGAACACGCAATTGTATTAAGTATTTGTTGCGCCATCTTTGCATATAGCGCTTAATCATATTGGTTCTTGTTCGCCATATCTCCGCTAGAGCACTTCCATCAGAAGACAAGTTTTTGCCGCATAATACCGCATTCTCCAATGAAATGAGCAGGCATTAAAGGCTCTAAATCGCTTGAATCGGTTCTTATGTACTTAAGATGCCTATAATTCACGGCGCTCTCGACCTCAATGAGTAAGGTTTCCAGATCTTCTTGGCTTAGCTTTGCCTTTCCAATAGCCGCTTTAAGACAGTCTTTAACTGTGTGAACAAGTCGCTCCCAAAAATCGCCCCACCAAGATACTCGTTCTGGTATGAATTTCCATTTTATTCCATTATTAGCTGCAAGTTTCTACATATAATAATTTTCCATTAACCTCTCTCTTATTTTTAGAGCTCTAAACCGCTTAAATGTTTTCGCATTATCAGAAATTATTACGGCAGGAATTCCAATTTTCGTAATGAATTTATGCAGCTTTTGACTGACATATCTGATAGAAGCTCCAAGTGTACTGCACGTATCACTTCGCATGTAAATAGAACAATGTATACTTTTCGCAAAGTTGTTCCTGCTTCAGTAAATATATAAAGAGGACCGGCGAAATCCAGTCCTGTTGTCTCAATTGGTTTGCTAGTTTTTATTATTATTATTAGTGGGTAGTACGCACTGCGACCTTTACAGGCCTATTGTGCCCTTACAGTTGTTGACTTACAGCAACTCATCCAGCCCTACTGCCCTGAAAAAGGCCAATAGGTTTTTAGGATTGAGTGAATGCAACGCCCCTCCGGTCATTTGGTAATTCCCAAGATACATGTGTCTGGTTTGGGTCAGAGCTGGACAGTCTCCCAAAATATGCTCCGGAGTTTCGTCGTCCTCCAGACAGAATCTACAAGTGCTGTCACTTTCGACTCCGATTTTGCATAGGTGTCTCCTAAGTTTACAGTGTCCAGTCAGGAAGCCTGAAACCATTCTTAAGTCATTTCTTTTAAGACCGTTGCAAATTTCCGATCTTTTGTTGTTGTAAGGTACTAGCAGATTTTTGCTCTGTCTTAATCCTTCACACTTATCCCAGAAAAAGTCTCTTGCTTTCTTTTCTTCCTCTTTTGCCAGGATCCTCATTGTTCCTGGTCCGAGCCCGCAGAAGGGTTCTGGGCCTATGAAGGGGGACGCTGCCCCTCTTCTAGCCAAGTCATCTGCTTGCTCGTTTCCTGGTATGCCCGCATGTCCGGGTACCCAGTATAGAGTGATCTTGTTGAATCTTCCCAGGTTATTTAATTTACCTACACATTCCAAGACCAGTTTGGATTTAATAACAGGCGAACTTACTGCTTTGATAGCCGCCTGGCTATCAGAAAAGATAGCGATGTTTTGGTTTTTGTACCTTCTGTTCAAATTAAATTGAGCGCATCTTTCAATTGCATATATTTCAGCCTGAAAGATGCTAGTGAACTTCCCTAGTGATTCGAAGTATTTAGTGCGAGGTCCAAAGACTCCTACGCCACTTCCTTCGTCTGTTAGGGAACCATCTGTATACCAGCTAATTGTTCCTGGTTTGATTCTGTAGTTCAGCGTTATATTTCCCCATTCTTCTTTATTGCTGAGTCCTACTTTAAATCTCCTTGTGAAGTTGTTCATTATGCCTAGGCTGTCGCTAGGGTATTGCAGGAATGGGGGGGCGTCTTCCATATTAACACTAGTTTGATTCCCAGTACAGGTGTTTCTTCTAGTGTTTGTTCTTCCTACCCTGGTAATGGCTCTATTAGCCTGTTGTTGGATATGAAGATGCAGCGGCATCAGACCTAAAATTACGTCTAGTGCCGCACTAGGACAGGTTCTCATTGCTCCTGTTATGGATATGCAAGCTAACCTCTGAACTTTGTTCAGTTGATTCCTAGCTGTTGCTAATTTGGTTCTGTTCGCCCAGACAATGGCACCATATGTTATTATGGGTCTAACCATTGTGAGATACATCCATTTCATTATTTTGGGGGTACACCCCCAGTTTCTACCAGCAATGACTCTGCAGGTCATCATTGCCATTGTAGCCTTCCTCACTGCATGTTCTAAGTGAGACTTCCATGTGGTACGCTTGTCAAATATTACCCCCAGGTATTTCACCTCCTTGGAGAATTCTATCAGCGTGCCATTTACCCTTATTGGCTTGAGTAGCTTCATCTTATACTTCCTAGAGAAAGGAACGATCGTAGTTTTAGATGGATTGATACTCAGTCCTACCTTAGAGCACCAAGATCTTGTGATGTTGATGCCCATCTTGATTTGATCACATAGTGTGTCTTCATGCTTTCCTGTACAGATAATAACTATGTCGTCTGCATAGCCCTGGCATATGACACCATTATCTGTGAGAAGTTTTAATAGTTCATCTACCATGAGGCACCACAGGAGAGGTGATAGGACGCCCCCCTGTGGACATCCTTTCGTGGTCTTTACTATAATATTTTTGTCAGATAGGCTAGCCTCGACTGTTCTTGAGTTCAGTAGTTGTACTAACCATCTGATAAGTTGAGGATCTATACTCCTTTTGTTTAGTGCCTTTGCAACTTCCGTATGTGATGTGTTGTCAAAGGCACCTTCGATGTCCATAAAAGCACAAATGGCTGTTCCTTTGTTCTTTATGGCGTTACTAATTAGTGTGTCTAGTTGGTATAGGGCAGTTTCAGTAGATCTGCCAGACCTGTATGCATGTTGATTCTTATGGAGTGGTTCTTTAATCAGGTATGTGGTCCTGATGTGGTTATCCACTAGTTTTTCTAAGGTCTTCAGCATAAATGAGGTGAGACTTATTGGTCTGAAAGACTTAGGTGAGAAGGGGTCTTTCTTGCCCGCCTTGGGGATGAAAACTACCTTTGCTTTCCTCCAACACATAGGTATGTACCCGAGTGCCAGGCTACTTCTGAACATTTTCAGCATTGGCCCAATTAGGAGGTCTAGTCCCCTCTGTAGCAATGCTGGGAATATTCCATCGACCCCAGGTGATTTGAAGGGTTTGAATGAGCCGATGGCCCATCTTAGGCTTCCTTCTGTGCAAATGTCACTTGCTATTTTCCAGTCTGTTCTTCTGGTGTTGCCATGCCGCAAGTGATCTGATGTATCTTCTTGCGGTATGGGGATGCATTCTGGAAAGTGAGTTGCGAGTAGAAAGCGTGCTTTCTCCTCTTCATCTTTCGTGAATGTACCGTCTGGCTTCTTTAGACAAAGTCCCTGAACTGTCTTAGTTTTAGAGAGAGCTCTAAATATTCTAGTTGCAGGGGTTGTGTCAGCAATGTTACTACAAAATTTTCGGAAGCTGTCTCTTTTTGCCCTCCGTATGTTTTTGTTGTATTCAGTGAGTCTGGTCGTGTACTCTGACCAGTCTCCAGTGCGCTTAGATTTGTTAAATAAGCTCCTTACTATCTTCCTGAGTTTCTCTAAGTCTTTGTTCCACCAGGAGGTGTCTTTTACTGACTTAACTTCTTGTTGTATACAATTTTGGTGGTATGAGTCAATTATAGCCGCATTGTACCCATTAACCATTAGTTCTAAGTTTAGTGGGGAATTGGCTTTCTTATGATTGCTCATACCTATCAGATTGTCCTTGAGACATCTTTCATACATTTCCCAGTTAGTACGTCTGGGATTTCTGATGGTTTTCCTGAAGTTAGAGGCCCCCGCTATTTCTAGCAGTATGATTCTATGGTCTGACATAGATGGCTCATCTGATACCCTCCAGTTAAATACAAACTTTGCCATACGGGCATTGCAGAGGGTAATGTCAATCACCTCCTGCCTTGCTTTAGTGACAAATGTAGGAGTATTTCCAACATTCAATATATTGAGCTCTTTCTGTAGCAGAAATTCTAGTAAGTACTCACCCCTTTTATTTGTGTCGGTGCTTCCCCACACAAGGTTGTGTGCGTTGGCATCGCATCCAATTAACAGCGGTAGATTTTGCGATAGGCAGTGTTGCACCAGTCCCTCCATCTCTTTGGTTGGAGGTTCTGCCTGTTCGCCTGGAAGGTACCCAGTCGCGATCACCACCTCCCGTAATCCTCCGCCGATATCCAGTTTAAGTTGGATGGCAACCAAGTCTTTCGTTAAGAATTCTGAAAGACAAGTGTATGTAATATCCTTTCTCAGTAAGATACATGTTCTTGGTTTGTCAGATCTGACGTCCCAAATTACCTGTGTGTGTTGAGTGCCTAGGCCTCTTATACCTCCTTTATAGATCCAGGGTTCCTGGATCAACACTAAGCCCAGGTCCAGCCTGGCGGTCAATCTAGCGATCACAGCTGAGGCTGCTTTCGCATGGTGGAGATTGACCTGTGCTATGATAGTGTTTGCTGTCATTTATATTAAGGGGCTCATAGACCCATCGCCCTCGTCTGGAAGGGAGTCAGCCTCCTCTTCCGACATCGGCGTATCGTCGTACAGGGATATTATCCTTGTATCCTCCAGCGAGTCCAGCTCGCCTGGGAGAAGGTCGATCTCCGACTCCCTCTCGGGTGGTGCTTCGCGAACTGCCTGCACCTCAATGGGCGACAGCTCGCTTGCGACCGTGCCCGTCGGGTCGGTTGCTTCAACCTTTTCTTTCTTTCTGTGCACGTGCACAGCGACTTTACCAAAACGGTAGTTTATTTTGCTACCACGACTTTGGACAGCCTTCATGGACTGCTCATCTATGCCTATAGTGAGCAGCTTGCCGGTACCCGACTCTTTGCATCTCAACGTTTTCCACGCATGGACGTTGAGTTCTGCATTTTGTATTTTGAGCAGTTTGTACAGCTCGTCGGGCTGCTGCTCAGCGCTTCGTGGAAGATACAGTGTGACGATGTGCATACTGGGGATTTCATCCCCAGTACACGTCGTCATTGGTATCTTCAACACTTCCAATTTTGGCACCACTTCTTTAAGCCAGTTGGCCGAGCCCTGATCCTCACAATCGATCAGTATCAAGCCCGACCTAAAGTGGATACCATTGAATCCAAGCTGTGCTGACCAGCCTCGCATCATGGCAGTCATTAGTGCTTCTTCCACCTTACCTAGGTCTTCCCGGGATAGGATGACCTCTGGATAAGTACGTGGAAGAACCGCAATTTTTATGCCTTTTGCCTGATCAGCATAGCTTGGTCCATCCTTTCGGCTCTTAGACGCCGTTTGGTTGCCCTTGGATCTTTTGGGCTCCGTCATGTTCGGGGGCGTAACCTGCGCCCTCTTCTTAGGTGCGCTGGTACTAACTACAGGTTGAGCCCTGTGTTCCAGCGCTTTTTCTTTGGCCACCTCCGGTCTGAAGCCTTTTTGAAGGTATCTGAGATACCACTTGTACCCGGCACCACTCAATCCCTTTTTGAGTGGGTCTCCAGGGCCTCCGGGCTCTCCGTGCCCAGGTCGGGGTTGTGCCTTGCGTTCCTTATGCCGAGCAGCAGGTTGGACCGCCCTCAGGGTTTGGCCGCTAACAAGACCTGTGCTTGTGGTAGCAGCCTCTTCCTGAGTTTTGGCTGGTCTTTGCCGCTCAGCAGGACGCTTGGGCGTTTCGTCGCCCTTCCTCAAATATCTCTTAGGCGTTGACCTGCCTAGAAGGTCCTCATCTCCGACAGTAATGTCCAGCCTGTCCGCGAGTTGAGTGGCGGTATTGTCCCGCGTAAGTTTGTTAATTTTTGTTTGGTCCATATGGTTCCCACGAGTGTAGGGGTGCTGAGGTCCACCGTGACATAGCCCCCAGTATCACGGCAAGGCCTTAGTTACTCTCCGAGGCGGCCAGGTATCGGAGAGGCTCCGTGTAGATACAGCCTGGTTTACCCCCGGCTGCAAAACTAACCCAATGAGCACGGTGCGCATAACACTCTGGGTTTGGGGGGAGGAACTTATAAATGGAAGATTATAGATGTGGGAAGTGAGTGTGAAGAAGTAAAGAAGAAGAGGATAGAAAAGATAGTGAGATGTAAGCTTTTAGGGAAGACGTCATCTCAAGCGTCTTGTCAGTGCTGCAGCAGCAGACACCCGCTTATTGTCCGGGGCTCTCTGTTTGCTACCGCTTATTCAAGAGCTAACCACAACCGAGCTTGAATCACAGTATGTCTTAGTACAGGCTTAGCCTGTTCCAAGTTAACATACGGTGGTTCAGCTGGGTATGGCCGTTCGCTATCCGCAACCTGCGACCCGTCTGGTTCCCCAAGCTAACGGGACTCGCAGAACAGTTCCTCAAATTCTGTGAGCAGATTGCTAGTTACAAGCCATGGAATCTTTTGCAGACAACACATCGTTTTAGTACGCTTTTGATAATTTGTCGACAATTTTTAATTATTCAGAATCGCTTTCGAATTTTTGTCAGAGTCGCATTTATGCCACAATGCATAAGTCGCCGATGAACGTCTCTAATAATCAGTTCTGTAAAATATGATTTTTAAGGTAAAATTGGTGGATTATATAAATTTTCAAATTCGTTTTTTGGTAAACGTCCACTAACTTGAAGTATTCCATCTTCCATAGTCGGATTTTCGACTTTTGAGGAATGCCTTGACCCGTCGATAATAAGTTCACATTCTAGAGCTCTTTCCGTTGAATAAATCGAATCCAATATAGTTCGGCTTCTCCTCTATATGAGTTATTTTTGCGTTAATAACTTGATGTACCGATCTGGTTTTGATCTGCTTAATAAATCGAAATACGAATGCAGTGATTCGAAGTATCCTTCTCAATGTTCCGTATTTCTCAATTGTAAAAATTGCCAAAACTTATGAATATTTTACCATCTTGTTTCATTTCTCTTAAATACGCAACTACTCCATATGCTATAGGACTTGCGTCTGCAAAAATGTGTAGCTGAAGTGTAGAATGGTTGCTAAACATCGTTTAATAAAAAATATTTTAAGATGTGTCATATCCTCACGCCAGGTAAAAAATTCATTAGCTAAATTGTATGTAAGAGTGACGTCCCACTCACTATTCGCCTTCGAAATTCTTTGTAGTAGAATTTTTTTGTTTACTGTAAAAGGACCAAGAAATCCTAATGGGTCGTAAATTCTGGCCATGGCTCTCATAATATTTCTTTTCGTTGCACGTAAATTTTGTAAGTATACCCCTCTAAATCTATACTTAATTCGTATGAAGTCGTATCCCACTTTATGTCAAGCAGCTTTTGTGATGGCACATTATTAATTTGATCTTCTGCAAAATATTTTTTAAGGTTAGAGTCGTTTGAATTCCACTCGCGCAGATTAAATCGAGCACGCTGCATTAACTCCTTTGCCTTATAAAATAATTCTTTTGCTTCATGAAGTGTTGTTGAATAGTTGTCGCTAGTAAAAAAGGGCTTGATTTTACGCCAAAGGTAACGCGCGTCATTCGGTGATGAATTGTATCACAGAAATCGGTGGTAATCACGATCTGATTCGTCTATTGAAATTTGTAGAAAAGCTTTCTCAATGTCAGCCACGATGGCGATTTTCTGGCAACAAAAACTTATTAAAACAGCAGTTAAATCTGTTAATAAAATTGTACCTGGGCTTAGATGATCGTTTAAAGATGCCATTCCATGTTCGCTCGCTGATGCATCAAAGACAATGCTCATCTTTGTTTTACACAAAAGTTCGACTGAATAACGTTTGTGTACTTCTTTAATTTTCGCTTCACTAATTTCATTTTTATTTTCTTCGTAAGGTGTTATACCGACGGACTCTTGTTTGTTTTTGGCCTTAGCCGTAATGTCCTTGAATCGTCCACCCGAAACATGTCTCTAAGGCAACTAAATTTTCGGAAAGGTACTCGCGATTATCGTAATTAAATTTCCAGTAGTTATCTTGATCGATCAATAAATTAATGCCTCTTATTAGAGGTCGTAAATAACTCACTCCACTTATTTTCAATATGTTCCCCACTGTGAGAAACACAAATATTTCAAACTCAATTTGTTTCTCACAGTGTTTTATTCTGTTTCTTTTTATTTTTCTGTTATATGTTGAGTTTTTTCCATTAACAGAAAAAAATATCTGTTCGTTAATAACAGTTTCAATTTTAACATATGTTCAAAGTGTTTTCTGAAAACAGTTAAAGGAAATCATTAAAATATAAGTGAAAATGCATAGTTGGAATTTCGTAAGTGACTTAAAATGCTTGTAACAATTTTTGCAATAGATGATATAAAGTCATCTTTATTGATGTCGTACGAAATCTTAATTTTTTTCTTTTCACTTCATTTGGCTCTGTATCAACTATTTCCGCACTTTGATACAAATCTTGATGCTTTAATTGCAAATGACGCCTCAAGTTTGTAATGTGTTTTCCCTTTAGAAAACTATTACAAACATTGCATTTGGATTTATCATTATCACCATCACATTTATAAAAAATTCGAACTTTTTGATCCGAATTACGACCCATTGTTGCACGTTTTATTGAATTGATTTTATTTTGCAAATTTGACACCTTATTGCGTTAGAGTTGGAATAATATCGATGCAAATATCGATATTAGTGAAATATCGCAAATGTCGATAATTTTCTACCTATACATTTTGTTCTTTAATCAAAGACACTTTTTTTTTTCTCTCAAAAAATAGGTGTCTTTGTGAAACAAAAACAGAAAAAAATTCGAAAATAAAAGTAACTCACTGAGCAAAACAATTCGGCTACAAAAATAAACCACTTAAAGTGTTTTGTGAGTTAATTTTTTCTCTCAGACAATAACAGTTATTTTAAAACCACTCAAATTGGAGTGAGTTCTTTTCGATCTCTACCTCTTATTATTTCATTATTTTCAACAACGTTAATTTTTATCAGATTGCTTTGTTATGTGTGGCACTGGTAAAACGTCTTCACATATGTTTGGCATCACTGAATCATAAATCTCGATTAATATGCTCGAATATTGGTTTTAAACATTTATAATTACGCGATTTAATTATATTACTCGTTTATTATTGTTTTGCCCGTACGCGACGATTCTTGTTTTTTCTACGCCCACGATAGGCAGTTTAAATTAAGTATCCATAATAATTCGAGATAAAATTTGATTTGTGCCATCGGTTAGTATTGCCTTTTCCGTTTGTAAACATTTTTAACACACTGCACCGAAGTATTTAGAGTTGTACATGCTGCTTCTTTTGTTGAACTTTGAACTGTTTTTATCTTTGCAGTTTTTTAAATTGTGATTATTTCGGTTGCAAAATAAGCAATGTATTTGATGCGCTTGCTCTGACGAATATAGTCCAACTGCTGTCGCCCGCATGTTTCTTGATTACCTTTGCTCACGTTCTTTTCTTACGTTCCTCTCGCTTTCCGACAGTTTCGCTTTTTTTAATGCTTCGACTTCCATTTTAATAAATTCCAATAAAGCAGTTAACTGATCGCCGACTTCTACTACTGTTGAACTGAACGGTTTGTAGGAAAGTTATTCTTTTTTTTCGCAATTTGCATTCGCATGTGCGCTGAAATAGATTTCAAGAGCAGTGAGTGTATTGCGATGCAGGTACTCCGAGTGCGGTCAATGTTCTCATTGTCGCTTTCGTTTCGTTGTACAGTTGACGCAGTCCCTTCACTTCGTCCGATAACTGCACCCCCTTCAAACCTAAAAGTTTTTGAACATACTTTTCCGTTTTTTGTCTTTGTCTCCATAATCTTCCAACAAGAACTCTATTGCATCTTTATAACAATTTTCCGTTAGAATGAATCCCGCAATTGTCGAGCTTCATTTAGATAATTAAATTTTGTTGCTATATCCAATGCATTATTATCCACCACTGCTAATTTAAACTGTTCCCAAAATGGTAACCAATTCTCAAATGCTCCGATAGATTTCTTTAATTCAATTTTTTTAAGTTTCGCGCAATTTTTGCTAACCACGCTCTGTTTATGCCTTAAATTTTGATGACTCGATTTTCGCTGATTTGCTGTTGTACTTGATGTTGCCATATGCCGCACCTTAAACTCCAGCTTTGCCCTTGTACTTACAGCTCTGTCGTCGTATTCGAATATTACCTAGTAATCACCCTCCTTTTCATCTTCGCCAGCCACTGCAGATATCGCACGTTCGCCTGCCTTTCTAAGCATTGCACGCGCATTTTTTAATCGCTGCAAATACACATTCGCCGCCTCCTCTGTCATGTCATTTGGTGATTTCAAAAACTGGTCGATATAATTGCAGATAATAGTTAGTTGGGTATGATGATTTTTTTTTCGCTGAGTAATACTTTCTTGGAAATACCATGTACAACAGAAAAGGGATCACATAAATCTGAAATTCACTGACAACAGAAAACAAACTTCTGATATACAAATCGATAACAAGTAAGAAAATCACAGTCGGGCGTAACCGACTGTAAGAGGCCCTGTACCAGTGCAGGTCGCCTAACAAACACATTAAATGTTCCCCTAGCTTATGACCAAACACATGACCACTTCTCTCTGCACGACTAAGTGCCTTTTAACACATTTTTTTATGTATGAAACGAAAAGGGGGGTCGCTCAAATTCAATTGCTTATAAAATCGTCATTTATTATCAGATTTTGATGAACTTTTCGGATTTTTGCTAAGAAGGACGATATCTCTATACTGGCATGCTCAATTTTTTTTGTGCCGAAGAAATTTTTACCCTTGGGGGTGATTTTATGGGGAAGGGGGGAGGGGCAAGTTTTTAAAATAAACTTGTAAAATTCCGGAGCAGTCCTAGTCGAATGCAAAAAACACGAAGTCTCTATCTATTACCGTTTCCGAGATCCTTTCGTTCATACGGACGGACGGACGGACAGACGGACATGTCTATATCGACTCCTCTATCGCTCCTGACCATAATGTGGGTAACTTTGGGGGGTCTCCGATTATTATTTCTACCTGTTACATACATTTGCACAAAACCAATAGGCTCTTGTACCTTCGGTACAGGGCCTAATAAAACCAATATGGACCTATGGAATTCAACTATGGGGTACTACAAAAAAATCAAATATCGTTGCATTGTAAACGCAGAGTGGTACGTTTCAAACCAGGACATACAAAAAGACCTAAACATTTTACCGGTAATGGACGAAATAAATAAAAAATAAACAGAAACTATCAAACATAAATAGCAATTCACGACAACCGTGAAATAAATAATATTCCAACCCAAGAGTTAGTTTCGACAATGCGATTAAAACGGCTGAGATCAGTAGACTTAATATAGAAGAGGTTAATATAAAATAATATTATAAAAAAAATGATTTAATAACTTATGACACTAAATGTTTATAATTAATGTAAAAGATAAAATGTTAGTGTTAATTTTTTCAAAAGTCTCCCAACAAGCAACAAAAAGTACTTAGTATCATAAGATAGATGTACAATAACACAGAAAAATAAAAAATAAAAAAAAAAATTTTATTTAAATAGAATATCGACAGCCACTTTCCCGGGTTTCAGCGCCATGTAAAAAATAAACTGTAAATAATTCTCCAGAGCAGGTGATTGTATGTTGCGAGTGTTATATTATTACTAACTAATATAAATGTATAATGCATATAGAAATTAATAACAATGTATCGGTGTATTAAAACCGTTTATGGGATTTCGATGCTTTAAATTTTTACACATAAAGGTGCAAACAACACTGAGAATCCAGTAATTTTTTGTATGCGTTCATCGGACCATATCTTGTTTAAAAGTAGGTACATACTCCTAACCAGCTCTTCGCTGCCGGTCTTGAACCATGTTCCGATCTGCGGCGGAATCGATTAGCCTCTCTCCATTATTCGAGGTTGTGCCGTAGAGCCTAAATTTTTCTACGGTTGGGCCAGACTCATTTCTTCCCAATTTTGGCGTTGAAATCGCCAACCACAACTTTGACATCGTGTTTGACACAGCACTCGTATAGACGTTCCAAGCGCTCGTAGAATTCATCTTCAGCATCGTCACCTTTCTCTTCCGTCTGGGCGTGTGCACAAATCCGGATTATATTAAAATAATTAGCGTTGATGAGTATCGCGGCTAGACGCTCGTAAACAGGCGTGACTTATTATACTTAGCACGAAACTGCATCCAAATCCGTGCTTATTCTCATGGCAGTTATAGTCACAGGACTCTTTTTTAGAGCATCCCTGTCTCTATCTTTCATATTTGCTGGATTGCAGAGATGTCAGCCTTGCATTAGCAGCCGTCTCTACCCATCTTATTTCCTGGATTGGAGCGATGTAGGCCTTGCATCTTCCGAGGAAATCAACCAGCTGGATATTTCCCCATCCGTATTAAGGGTGTGGACATTCCTGGTGCATATCCGTATATCGTGGTCCTTATATCGTTTGCGGGGGACGTGCGTCATCATAGGGTTCCTTCCGAGGCTTCCTTTTGTTTTCACTGGAGTTAGTATTTTTTACGGTGGTGGGTCCCAAGCCCCACGCTCCAATCCCTAATCAAGGTGGGTGATTGACGCCTCTGCATAGTTAGCTTAGCTCCGGACGACTGTTCAGCAGCTACGAAAAAAATACGTGTCCCAACGGACGTTTTGAGCGGCTGGGCCGTTTACACAAGAATCATTGTTGGGCATTCCCAAGTATATGGCAGTCAACAACTTTTCTCACAATGTGAACTACTGCAAACAACCCCATCTCTTGTACTTTACCTCAATCATAATAAAGTATTCTATAAATGTCCACATCGGACTTTTAAAAGGGGTATTTCCCATACAAAAATTGAGTCGTTTAGACATGTCCGTCTGTCCGTATGTACATCGAGAACATGGAAAATATAAAAGAAAGGGCCTTAACATTTATATAGTTTTTAGTCACTCCTATTTCATCTTCTGATAACTAGTATTTAACGCACGTGCCAACTTTTCTCTATGGGGAGTTTAAACTCCCTTTTAGTATAAAATTTAATTTAAAATTATGTTTTTCTTGATAATTTACCTTAAAACAACAATTCTTATTGAATATTTTATAGAGATACATACCGGACAACTAGAAGAAATAGCCGCTATTCAAATTCATTGCCTCTTATTTTCTATTAAGACCTTTTTGTTGTATGTAGTTTATCTTGAAACGATAAAGTTGGTGTATGATCCAGTAAACCCAATGAATTCATATCTTATACAAATTTCAGGTTAAATGGAGTTAAGAATATCTCAAAGTCGATAACGCTTGACTGCAGCGTTCTTTCTTGCTTTTTGACATCTCTCAGTTCACCTGCTGTTCGACTACGCACAAGTTGTGTATAATTTGAGCTCCGCATTCATAGCTATTTTTATCGGTTTAACTGTTGCGAATTAGGTACAATTTATATAGTGCGTTATTCAATTGTACGTGTGAAACGCTAACACCGTGCATTTTTGAAACTTTTAAGTTTGCAAAGTGCATTAACATTCTTAACACAACTGTACAGATATACTTGCTAATTTATAAACAGCTGTTTTGCGCTTTGTTTACATTTTAAATATATAAACAAACTATAAATTTTACTATTATATGCAGTGATCCAAAATGTGCCAACAAGGTGAAATACGATAATAGCAGCAGTTATCGTTTTGTACATTGTTGGCTTTGCAGCAATGCTGCACATATTAAATGTTGGGGTAATACTGGTCTGGTGCTCGACCGAGTTAACCTCGAGAACAAGGACAAGATCGGCGGCCTTCGTTGGTCCTATCAAGTGTTGCACTCGAAGGGGAGGTGACGTCCATAAACAAGACGGTCAAGCAAATCTTCGCTGAGCTTAATAAGCATATGGACTTTTTTGAGAAATATGATTTTCAACAATCGCCAAAAAGGAAGAAGACCATGGTTAACGGCCAGCTGGAACTGCTAAAACCACCGCAAGCATTGAGCCTTCACAGACCTTGTTGCAAGAGCCATTGACGGGTGAGTCAAATGTGGTATTTCTTGTCGTAACTTTTTAAGGACGTAAAATCAATGTAACTTGTTCGTACATACCGCCATCTACTGATTTCAGTATATACTATCAACATGATGCTGCGATTGAATTGATTTCAAAATCATTACGCGCCAATGATTTCCTACTAATTACTGGTGATTAAATCTTACTCAATGGTTCTTAGATGAGTTGTATAGATTGCGAATCAACAATTCCTTCTATTTAGTTGAATTTTTTTGACATGTTAGAAGACAACTAAATTATTTAGTGCTATCCTTAACTTAAGTCTTATTATAAGTATACTAATATCATTATTTAAGCAACATATTTAATATATATTTATATTTTTTATTTATATTAATTAGAACTACATAAATTTAAACAGTTACATTACAAATAATATAAGCCTAAGTTACTCACAGAACACCTTATATCTAACTTATCGCTAAAAATAAAGCAAAGTTACGACCACTCTGACCCTTTGGAGGATTTTTGTTTGGTCGCTCAGTTGACCCGCCTGTGTCTCGACTCACAGCCATGGAGTGGTCCAAGCAGTCACAATTACAAATCAAAAGATTAAGATTACAAAATTATATTACAATTTATTGAAGTTCAGAGTAAAGGACAGATTTTAGTTTAAGATATAGTAAAAAGAAGAATGGTAGGAGAATAGATGATAAAATTTATTATAGGTATAGCAGAGAGAACGAATTGATACGATCTTGGTGAAATACATAATTTGGGTTTCAAACACATGATGCAATTTCTACAATAGGACGAACAAGTGATGTGTATAAAAGTTTATTAGTATCAAGGTCATTTACTTATTGACCTACTTAAATGGCCTTCAACCGTCGTTCGGTCATGGTCACATTTAGGAAGGCGCCCCAGCATCCGTAATCTTGTGCGCGCTTCATTCCAACGCGTGCCCTGTCGTCTTCTATTACATCGTCCACCACTCAAGTTTGGCTCCCCCATGAAAACCATGCGTGCTGGAGCTCTTTCATCCATTCGAATGAGGTGACCAGCCTAGTACAGACGCTGGATCCAAGATAGACGAAGTTTTTTACAACACTGAAGTTAAAATCCTTCATCGTTACTGACCGTCCAAGACACGAAGACGGATTGGAAGAAGACCGTGTACTTCGTCTTGTACTGATGATATCGATGTTATCGTCGTTAGCGAGCAGCATCACTTCTTTGTGGACGATCGAGCCCGACATACTCTGTATGTAAGGGCACTGGCGTAAGATGTATTCCATCAGAAGATTGAAAAAATCGCACGACAGAGCATCGCCCTGCCTGAAAGCTCCTCGTGGTATCTAAGAGGTCGGAGACGTTTTTCCCCACCCTGACAACGCTTTGTATATGAGATAGCGTCGTCATGCAAAGACGAACGATCTATACCGGGATACCTAGTGCACACAGGTTGTCGAAAAACTTCGATCGTATCGGCGTGTCGAAAGCGGCTTTACAGTCGACGAATAGGTGGTGTGTATCTTTGTAAAACTCACGGGTCTTTTTCAAGGTTTGGCGTAATGTGAGTAATTGGCCACTGATATCGTCTTATCAGTGGTACAAATGGCTCTGCCTTTAAGAAATTCATGTTGCAGTGGACTAACCAATGACATTACGGATCGTTGCAATTGATCAGTGATAATTTGTTTAAATAATTTAGGATTAGCGGTTAGTTTAGCAATGGAGACGTCAGATGTACTGCCCTTCTTGTGTAAAGGGATAATAAAAGATTGCTTCCAAAGTTTTGGGAATTTGCTTTGTTTTATAGAAAGTGAAAAAAAAGAGACAATGGAACACAAATGGAGCTGGCACATTGTTTTAGTATACAACTAGGAATATTATCAGGACCAGGGAGACATGAAAATTTAATTGATTTAAAAGAAATTAGGTAAAATTTAATTGATTACGGTAATTACAGGAGATGATATAAAGTCGTAGATAGGATAACATAGAGATAAGATGTTGAACGATTAGAAATCAGTGAATGTAGAATGAAAGAAAGAAGCAAATAAATCCGATATCTGAGAATCAGAGAATGCTTCATTACTATCAAGACGAAAGTTAGCGGGAAAAACTGTATTTTTACGCTTGATATTAAAAAAGGTGAAAAAACTTCTGGGATTATTGCGCACATTTCTGCGTTGACTGTCATGCCACATAGACGTGTTTTTCCCCGTGCAACAACAACAAAAATTCTTCAAACTCCAACTTGTCTGCTGCAACAACTGCTCTCCCGCTCACCTGAACCCCGTACCCGGGAGCGCTGAATGTACGACGCCGACTACTTCACTCCCGTTACTTCCACCAACAGTAGCATCATCAACTACTATATAATATTCAGCAAAGGACTACAAAAGTCCCACTTCCATTATTTTCTAGTGATCTTCTAAACGAAGAAAATAATAAAGATATTTATAAAATAACACACCTGCTTCAAACTAAAATCTCTTTTGAACCACCTCACATTAAATGTACTCTTTCTAAGTGTGCTAATTGCCAAAAGTATGCCCATACTAAGAATTATTGTACTAGAGACCCGGTCTGTGTGAAATGCACTGGACCCCACAAAACTATAAATTGTACTCTAGCTTTTGGTAAAGGCATCACCAAATGTGCTTTATGCGGCAGCAATCACATAGCCAATTATAAAGGCTGTGAGGTCTATAAAGCAATAAAAGTGCAACGTTTCCCTGCACTTCGAGATAAAAGTTTAACAAAAGCTACTGAAAGTAAACAGGTTGCATACACTCTTAGTGCAAGTTTACCAGTAAATCCAGTGCACAAATCGCTAAAAATAGCAGACCGAAATCGGACGACTACCCAGCGCTGACTTCGATTCGTCAAAGTAATCCAGTTTTTAGTTCTACATATAATACTAATAAAAAAGTAACCCAACCTTCAACCGTCACTCCAATAACCACTATCCCAATCTCCAACTTTCAAAATGCCTTACTGACCAATCCAACTCAACAAATTAACAAAAAAATGACATGCAAGAACTAAAAACTATGATGAAACAACTAATGCAACAAATGTCAGCCATACTAAATGTAATCACACTCGTAGTTTCGAAACTCAACTCATCTATGACTCAGATAATCTATGGATTATTTTCTGGAATGCAACACGTTCTGGAGCTACAGCAATTTTTATATGACAATAGTATTGATCTGGCACTGATCTCAGAAACTCATCTGA
>JAWNNP010001645.1:0-12000 GCA_035044805.1 Leucophenga maculata | reverse complement strand
AACACAAGGTTCTAGTAATATACTTGAGATGTAAATTAAGTGTGTATAAGTGGCTATCTTCAATCCCTGTTACTATAGCAATGATATAATTTGGTGTGTTATCTGGTAGCTGTAATATCCGTTTAACAAAGTACCTTTGGAACTCGTTCACTTCATTAGAGTACGAATGCCCCCATACTTGGGCTCCATATGTTTGAATGGATCTGCATGCTGCTTTAAAAAGATTCCATTTTGCACTTAAGTTTATTTTTCTCTTGCTCAAAAAAGACTTCCATGCAGAGTTAATAACCACCTTTGATACTGCTTTCTTATTTTTGACATGAGAAGCAAATGACATGCTTGGCGTTAATTTTGCACCTAAATAATCATATTTTGTCACAATTTTAATCTCAGTTCCTTTATAATACCACTTTTCTCTATTTGACAAGCGACCTCCTTTACGAAATACCATTATCTCTGACTTACTCATATTAACCTCCATACCCCATTTTTCGCAGTATACTTCCAGTTCATTTATCATAAGCTGAAGTTTCTCAACGTCGTCCGATAGTATTACAATATCATCCGCATATTTACGTTGACAATATAGAGCCCACCATCAAGGCAGTCATTCAGATCGTTTAAGTATAACGCAAACAGCAGGGGAGATAATAAGCATTCCTGTTTGACACCGTTCAAACTCCTCTGATAATTCTTCGCCGGTCCATACTGCGCATTTAGTGTGTCTGTAAACTGACTCAATAAATTTAAAAAAAATCATTTTGATTTTGCGCAAACCATTAGCGCGAACACGAAAAAATCCAATTACACAACACAGCAGTCTGCACAAACACATATTTGCGCAAACGGTTTGTGTCGTCTATTTGGCGCTTTACATTAACCCGACAACGAAACCAAAAGATAACGAGCAACTAGCTATGTATGTACTAGACAAAGTACACTTATATAAGGTAGTGACAACGCCAGCTTCTCAACAGCAGCAACGTGCAATTTTAGCACGCATGATAGACAGAGACGTATTTGTACTCTTCCATTCTATTGGTATAGATTGCTTTGTTTACGTTTGCATGCGTGTATTTTATTTTATATGCATACATAGACATGTAAGCACAGTTCACTTATATATGTATTAAGTAAACTACAGCGTTATGAAATTGCACGTTGAATGCAGAGAGGACCTAGCTGATGTCATAACCATATACATACATATAAGTGAACTGTGCTATAGGTCTGCATGAATGGCAAAAAATCGACGTTCGAATCAACAATGCTCAAAATGCATTGAGTTAAATAGAATGCGAAGCCGATAAAGTTTGAGTGAGTATGTGCGCTCACATACGACTCGGTCACACAACATTTAAACGAAGAAAAACGAATTGAATGAGTGGGAATGAGAGGTAGCTTTCCAGTTCATTCGAATGCCTACATTTTTAGGCCCTGTACCGAAGGTACAAGAGCCTATTGGTTTTGTGCAAATGTATGTAACAGGAAGAACTAATTGTCGGAGACCCCCCAAAGTTACCCCCATTATGGTCAGGAGTGATAGAGGAGTCGATATAGGCATGTCCGTCTGTCCGTCCGTCCGTCCGTATGAACGAAAGGATCTCGGAAACGGTAATAGATAGAGACTTCGTGTTTTTTGCATTCGACTAGGACTGCTCCGGAATTTCACAAGTTTATTTTAAAAACTTGCCCCTCCCCCCCCCTTCTCCATAAAATCACCCCAAGGGTAAAAATTTCTTCGGCACAAAAAAAAGTATAGAGATATCGTCCTTCTTAGCCAAAATCCGAAAAGTTCATCAAAATCGGATAATAAATGACGATTTTATAAGCAATTGAATTTGAACGACCCCCCTTTTCTTTTCATTCATATTCGCGCAGTGAGAAGTGGTCATGTGTTTGGTCATAAGCTCGGGAAACATTTAATGTGTTTGTTAGGCGAACTGAACTGGTACAGGGCCTCTTACAGTCGATTACGCCCGACTGAAATTTCCTTTCTTGTTTATGTACAGTATGTCAACTAATTGTTTTGACTCAGAAGAAAAATTCATATTTTAAGTTTCAATTAACAAAAAATAATATATATTTTGTTGTTTTCAGTTTTTTTTTTACAGTACGTTGAATAATATTATTAGCTATAAGTATCAAAAAAGAAATTAACAAAAGTATTGAATGCAACAACAAAAATAACAAAAGCAACAACAATTGTTTTCACTTTTGTTTTTATTACATCATTTAGCTATTGAAAGCAAATGCAACGGTACTTATTACGGTAAATATTGGTGTTATGCTTTGCTATTCTTAGGACAGAATTTCAACACAAATTGTCGTTATCACAAGTTAAGTTCAGCAGTGCTAGTCGTATTTTTATAGACCTCATAATGCCAGGAAAACGTCGGATAATGTTACTCAGTTGATTTATTATCATCACACCTTAGGGAGATCTGTTAAGGAGTTATGTGATATGTTTTGTAAATCAAAGCAAACTGTCCACAATATTTTAAAACGCGTTGAAAATGAAGATAGGTTGACTTTACAGTCATCGAACGGCCGCCCTTCCGTTATGATAAAGCGAGTAGAGAAATTTCTAATAAGAAAAGTTGATGAAAGTCCCCGGATTACCTGGCTCAAAGAAGAGCTTCATGTCACGGTGTCCCACGAATGTGTTCGAAAAACACTGATTAAACATCAGTATACGCCAAAAGTTGGAAGACAGAAACCGTTGCTGTCTATGCAAAATGAAGAAAAGCGATTGCTATTTGCAAATACGCATGTTAACATAGATGACACATTCTGGGAAATGGTTGTATTTTGTGACGAAACAAAAGTAATGCAATTTTACAATGATGGCCCCGAAAAAGTTTGGAGAAAACCAATGACAGCTCTGCAAAACAAAACTATAATTCCGACGATTTAATTTGGCAAACTTTCCGTCATAGTGTGGGGATGCATATCAGCCAAAGGAGTAGGTGATTTGGCATTTATTGAAAGTTCCATGGATGCCCCATACAAAATATTAGTCAAAACAATTGTTTGACAGTCATAAAAGTGTTAATCTTTTGTTATTTTTGTTAATGCATTCCTATTTTTTTTGTTAATTTCTTTAATGATACTCATAGAATAATATTATTCTACATACTGTAAAAAAAACTGAAAATATTAAAATATACATATATTATCTTTTGTTAATTGAAATTTAAAATGTGTATAATTGAATGTTGTTGTCAAGAGGTTTTTAATAGTTGTTGTCCTGCTGTGCATAAGGAAAAAAAGAGAAGAACGAAAAGTAATGTAATGTTGTTTCAGTTTAATTTTTATTGTTTTTTTTTTTTTGGTTTATTACTTATAACATATTTTATATAACTACATTTAATTTATGTTTCAGTGCAGAAACATAATTTTATTTATGTTGTCTGGATTGGTAGCTAGTAGACAACGCTTTTCAGGTTTTAAATTCCTAGTATCTGAAAATATTCTCTCAGAAGCCGCGCTACCGCTACTCGCTGGAATACAAAGCAGCTTGTTTTGTGTAAAAGGGAGAAAAATTGTTTGTGCATATTCCACCAAGTCCAACAATCAAAATTAGCTGTGTACATAACATTAATGTTTAAATATCCTCCTTTTTCTTTTTCTACTTGGTCTTTATTGTTGTCAATTTAGTGGACTTCTATATATTCAGCAAATTTATCGTCAGCTGAAGGGGTTTCTGTTGCGTCAGAAATACTGTCTATAAGAAAAGAACACATTATATTCTTGCAGTCATTAATTACAGTTTACGTTTCGGTAGGTGAAAATTGTATCAATTTGTTTGTGGGTGGGAAAAGAAATACGGCTATGTTGTGGTATTTTGTTAAATTGGGAAGAACTGTTAATACTATTAAATGATTGAATAATATCAATATCGTTGCTATCGAACTGACAGGTTTTCTGTAATTTGTTTATATTCGGAACAATCAAGTGTATAGTTGGACGTTTGCTTGCTTCAAGTTTTTTTGGAACGTTTTCGAAAACTTCTAACAGGCAGACAATGGAACCTAAATTATTCTTGATGCCTTCAATTCTGCATATTTCATTTTTATCTGTTAATATGTTTGTTATGTCAACCCAATTAATTTTTATAGATTTCAGCAAATAATAAACAGTATTCCAGCGAGTGGGGCAAAAGCTTTTTAAAGACACTCCTTAAGATGAATTTGCTCCAGACTTCTTAAAATATTTTACCAACTTGCTGCAAATAGTAATGATATTCACCATCTCAGGAACAGCATTGATGGATTTTTCAACAGCGTTGCTCAGCAGGTGGTTGACACAATGAATTTTCTCCAAATCGCAAAAGGCTTTAATCATATTAGACCCACGATCAGTAACAATAACGGGATTGTCCACTTTAAGGTCACATCCGAAGTCTTTTAATATCTCCTCTATTTTTGCCCGAATATTTAGACCTACATATAAGAAATACACTTAAATTCATAGTTATACACTTGTAGATTAGATAATTAACAAACCTGTGCAGGAGGTTTCTTTCATAGACTTCATGGCCATTAGACGATCCATAAGAACTCCTTCCTTTACATAATGGACAGTACAGGACAAATATGACAACTTTAAATAATTGTCCGTCCATACGTCACTAGTAATTGCATATCCAAAACCTTTGTATTTCTCAATTTCTGTTTTTATTGGAGCAAAATGTGACTCATACACCGCAGATATATTACGGGATATTGTTGTTGGATGGGGTAAAAGTTTATCAACGTCGACATTAGCACCAAACGTTGCTCCAACATTAATTAAAAATGATGCAAACTTTTTTAATCCCGAGTCTTCTATAATTTTTATGGGACGACAGTTCTTCACAACCCATTCTGTAATTACAGCAACACCCTCATGTTTTGTTTCAGGATTTACATCTACTTGGGAAGCGTTGCGAAATTTACTGGCGTTCACAACGTAACATCTGTGCTTCACAAGGTTAGATGTACTTCCTGCAAACTTAAATACAGTGTAACACATCTTACAGGCTACAACCTCAGGTAATTCCTCTCCATTTTCATTTTTTATTTTTGAGAAAAATTCCCAAACTTGGCTTCGGCCTCTCTTCTCAACGAGGCTAAACATGCCACTTTGCAGCTTCTCCTTTATATTTACTGCGCTATTCAGTACCTATATAATTCAAGCAAATTAAATTAAATCTGAAAAAAAAAAACACACAAAAAAACATAATGACAGGATCACAAATACACGATTATCAATCTAAATACGAATAAACAAACGAAACAGGAAACAACCAAAATAAACATAAATGCAATAATACATTGCATAGTACACATATGTACATACACACATGTATGTACATACATATATAAGCAAAATCACTTACAGTATTGTCGGCTTGATTTTCTCCGTTCATTTTCTTGGACGACTGCTCGTTTCCCTCAAATCAAACGAAATGATAGAATGCACAAAGTGCGCATACAATAACTCGAGTAACTCGAGTGTTTTCAGCTATGCCAAACTTTTCATTTCGTTTCGCACACTTCTTCATTCTCACTCATCTCACCGAATGTTGTCACACATAACTCGCACTCATATTGTTACAAACTCATTTCATTGTGCGCCTCGCACTCACTCATTTGGATTTAATTCGAATGCATTCAATTGTATTTAAGTTGTGAGTGAAGCCACGCAGATGTCTAATAGATGTATACAAGATTAATTTTTATATATATAGATACAGAAAAACAAAATTAAAATATATCTGAAAAAACGAATAGAAAATAAAAAATACAAATATACATAAGAAAATAGTAATAAGTAATAATATTTATAAATAATAATATAAATGAATAAAAACAACAAAACAAAATTCCTACCTTACACACGTAGCAGGACGAATCTTAACAAGACTAAAAGTTTAACAGACATAAGAGAAGAACAAGAAGATTTAGTATCACCAACCATAAAACGTTCAAGAATAACGATGGACAAATCTGCGGGAACAAGTGGCTTAGGCTCTCAGGGCTCAAACTTGACGCAAATACCTATGGAAGTAACTCCTTCACAAAGTCAAAACTTATTTCAATCCCCTATGTCAATGCCGAACCCAATAGCAGAAATTTTAACATTTGACGGAAACGCAAAATTTCTCAAACAATTTATATCAAATGTTGAGGAAGTACTTCTTTTGTATAAAGGAACAGATGGAACCCCGATGGGTCAAACTGTCATGAGGTCCATTCGAAATAAAATAAAAGGTAGAACAAGCGAAATGCTCGAAGCCGAGTCAATACCTCTCAACTGGGACGACATTAAGGCAGCACTAACAGACAATTACTCTGACAAGAGGTCAGAAGCAATCCTGCTCGACCAACTTCATAAGCTGAGTCAGGGCAACAGGTCAATTAGACAATTTTATGATGACATATCAGAAATAAGAGCCGCAATCTTAAATTATATTGACATCAATGAAACAGACCCCAATATTGTAAAATCAAGTTAAGAGCTTTATTCTGGGGTATGTTTACATAGGTTTCTACATGGTATTCGAAACCCATTAGGAGCAATACTGAGATCAAGAAACCCGACATCTTTAAGTATGGCCCTAAATATTTGTCAAACCGAACAAAACATATACTTTGCCGAAACAGCTGAGAGGCGAAACAATAATAATTTTCAAAACGCTAACCCATATGAGCAAGGTTATCAAAACAGAAATAATCAAGTTTACAACAATTCAGGTTACCAAAACAGGAACAATCAAGGTTATAGCAATTCCGGTTACCAAAACAGAAATAATCAAGGTTACAACAATTTAGGTTACAAAAACAGGAACAATCAAGGTTACAACAATTCAGGTTACCAAAACAGGAATAATCAGGGTAATTACCAAAATAATACAATTACCAAAATTATCAAGGTTTTCAAGGTAACCAAAGCCACAACTATTATCGAGATGGACAATATCAAGTTAATTATCAAAACAACCAAGACCAAGGGTTGTATAGGAACCAAAACAATTTTCAAGGTCAAATAAGACCAGCGAACCAGAATTTGTCAACACAAAGAAATCAAAATCAACCACAATACAGAGAGGCAATTATGCCACTCAAAGAAGAACCTAGAAGTACCCAAACTAGGCAATCAAATAACGCAAAACACAATTTTAATCTCCATGAAACTATAGCCCATAATACTAACACAGACAACCATCCAATGTATTCCAACCAAGACCAAATTGTTGAACTCTGTAATATTGACGAATCCGTAAATTTTCGGCAACAAGCCTCAGAAAACCGACAGGTTACATAGATGTCAACAAACATAAATCACAATTACCTTTTGTGCTAATTGAGTCATCTTCTGGTTACCCACTTAGATTTCTCATCGATACAGGTGCGACCAATTGTTTCATAGATCCAACACTCGTTCCTAAAGAATTGCAACAAAAACTTGATGTGCCAACTACAATTTCTACCGTATTAGCTAAGCACCAAATAACACAAAAGGTAACACTACCCATTTTCAAAGAATTCAAAGAAGAAGGCAACCTTAATTTTTTAATTTTCAAATTCCACCCATTTTTTGATGGATTAATTGGTGTAGATGCATTAGAAAAACTAAAAGCTAATATTGACATTTCACAACGTACTTTGTAACACCCAAAGCTAAATTAACATTGATGCTGAAATGTAACACAGTATCCCAAGCACAAACAATTCCAGCATTGTCCAAAATGATCATCTCTGTTCCAACCAATATAAAGAACGGTAACTTCATAAGCGAAACTGTAAACGTCACGGACGACTTACAAATATCAAGTGGATTATATACAGCATGCAATGGACTAGCCAACATGGAAATAACCAATATTTCCGAGGAAGAGCAAATTTTCTACCTCGAACAACCACTCATGTTAGATCCATATGATCCGAATGATCATATAGAAATAAATACTATCGAAGAAGTTGGCCAAGGTACGAAAAATACTCAAAGCATCGACTTTTCAAAAGTTCTGCGTACTGACCATCTAAATAGTGAAGAAAAAAAGGAAATATTGACATTATGTAAAAAATTTTCTGATATTTTTTACAATCCAAATAATGACCTATCTTTCACCAATGAGATCAAACACAAAATAAAAACAACTGACGATGAACCAATATATACGAAATCGTACAGATACCCCTATATACACAAAAAGGAAATACGTAAACAAATTACAGAAATGCTAGATCAAAAAATCATAAGGCCAAGTTTTTCACCATGGAACTCCCCTGTATGGGTAGTACCAAAGAAAATAGATGCTAGCGGTAAACAAAAATGGCGGCTAGTCATCGACTACCGAAAACTAAATGAAAAGACAATAACAGACCGCTATCCAATTCCCAACATCAACGATACTTTCGATAAACTAGGTAAGAGTATGTACTTCTCTGCTATCGATGTAGCTAAAGCATTCTACCAAATTGAGATGAGCCCAAAGGATATACTAAAAACAGCCTTCACGGTTGATGAGGGACATTACGAATACTTAAGAATGCCTTTTGGTCTAAAAAATGCACCTTCTACATTTCAACGTGTCATGGACAATGTACTAAGAGAATTAATTGGCACAATTTGCCTCGTATATCTTGACGATATAATCATATTTTCAACGTCATTGCAGGAACACATTCAGAACCTCACAAAAGTTTTTAACAAATTGCGATCAGCCAATTTGAAAGTTCAGTTAGACAAATCAAACTTCTTAACAAAAGAATTAGAATTCTTAAGACATATAGTTACTACAAGTGGGATTAAACCAAGTCCAACAAAAATAACAGCCATTAAGAATTTCCCACTTCCCAAAACAATTAAACAAATAAAGTCATTCATAGGTCTTATGAGTTACTATAGAAAATTCATAAAGGACTTTTCAAAGCTCATTAAACCAATCACTAGATGTTTAAAAACCGGAGTTGGAATTCAGATTAACGAAAAATATATTGAAACATTCGAAATGTGTAAAAGACTGCTTTGCAATGACCCAATACTACAATACCCCGATTTCGAAAAACCATTAATACTAACCGCAGATGCAAGTAACTTTGCACTAGGAGCAGTATTATCACAGGGTCGTATTGGATCAGACAAACCCATATGTTAACGATACTGAATGCAACTATGCAACAATAGAGAAAGAATTCCTCGCCATTGTGTGGGCAATAAAGTACTTTAGGCCTTACCTCTTTGGAAATAAATTTACTATTATTACGGACCATAAACCACTTACTTGGCTTATGAATTTAAAAGAACCAAATGCAAAACTAATTCATTGGAAATTAAAATTAGAAGAATACGATTACGACATAGTCTACAAAAAGGGTACAAGCAATACCAACGCAGACGCCTTGAGTAGAGTAAGAATGGATATGAACATTATTGACGTCACATCTAACAGAGCCACAGACGGAAGCACTATGCACTCTGCCCACGAAAATGTCGACGATGGCATATTCATTTCTAAAAAATCCTTAAACGAATTCAGTTTACAAGTTATACTGAAAGAAGGATCCATTTCTTATATGAAAACCGAGTTCCCTTTCAAAAAAATAACACGTCATACGATAACTGAACCAGCATACTCGGAAACAAACATGTTAGAATTGCTAAAAAAGTATTTAAAGCCAAGGAAAGTCGTGGCAATTTTTTAGAATGATAGTATATTCAAGTCAGTACAATCTACATATTATCAACATTTCGCGAATAGAAAAATCTTTAAACCACTTAGATGTACAAATTTTCTTAAAGATATAACTCAAAACGATCAACAAGACGAACTAATCGGAACATATCACAGAAATAACAACCACCGCGGTATTGATGAAACATATTTACACCTAAAACGAGAATATTACTTTCCTTGCATGAAACGTAAAATAATCCAAACGATTAATAATTGCGATATATGCCATACCTTGAAATACGATAGGCAACCGCAAAAAATTCAATATGAAACTCCAGAGACACCCTTGAAACCAATGGATATTCTTCACATTGATATTTATTCCATTAATAATCAAAAAATCCTAATAATACTTGACAAATTCTCTAAATACGCTGGTGGACATACTCTTCCTGTCAGAGATAGTCTACATATAATAAAATCATTTAGAGATTTTATTTCACGGTATCCCCAGAAAAGTAGTGTGTGATCAAGGTACTGAATTCATGTCAAACATATTCAAAGATTTTTGTATACAATACAATATTGATCTTCATATAACCTCATTCCAGCAATCCTCAAGTAATTCCCCTGTAGAACGCTTGCATTCAACTTTAACTGAAATATATATTTATATTAAAATAAAAGGAAGGTAGAAAAAATGGAAGTTGACGAAGCACTAATTACTTATAACAATGCAATACATTCCGCTACCAAATTAACACCTTACGAGCTTTTTTCGGGAGAACGCATAACTTCAACAAAACAGTACAGTTTAACAAACACCACGAGTACTTAGAAAAATTGAACGAATTCCAAGCAAAACTATATCCTGAAGTTAGAAATACCTTAGCACAACAAGTCATACAAAAAACGGCCAAATTAAATGAAAATAGAGTTCAGCCAAAAGAATTGAACGAAAACGACGTAATCTTTAGAAGAGAAAACAGGCGAAACAAAATAACCGCAAGATTCACAAAACATAAAGTAAAACAAGACAAAAAACTTACTTTGATGACAACCAAAAATCAAAAAACTCCACAAATCTAAAATCAAACGTAGAACAAGGAAAAACTCAGCTAATGTTGAATAAATAATTGTAGTTACTTAAGACCACAAAAATAATTGTAGGTTACTTAAGACCACAAGAAAAAAAAAAAAAAAATTCAACAACATTGACATAATAATCAATAGAATAAGCAAAGAAGAAAACAATATATTAAAAATACAATGTATTAATAGAATTGCATATAATATTGACTTACTTAATAACCACATAAATGACTTGCAGAGAGCATACTGTTTTCTAAATTAAATATTTTATCAAAATTTATTCTAAACAAAGAAGAATTAAACCTAACATGTAAAACATTTCAAAACCAAACAATCATTAAATCTGATGAACTTTGTATGAATTACTGCAATTACAAGCAAATTATAAGAATTCCAATATTATATATAATGTAAGAATACCAGTTTGTAAAACTGAAATTTTTAAAATATCCCACATAATACCATTACCAATAAATAAAACAAATTATGTAATTACACCTAAGTATATTGTTTATAATTATAAGCATATTAATTATTATGATAAAATCTGCGACAACATAGAAGGTACTCACTTTGTACAGCCGCTTCATTAAAAACCAAAAGCCAACCTACGATATAAAGCACGAAAGCAGTAAAGCATCAATGCCTCCACTCACTAAACCCATAATTTTGACCGACACTCCATTCTGGGAGGGGAGGAGTTACCGTGCCGTTAACACGGTACTAAGGCGCCTAAGCTATTGCTGCCCATACCACTGTCATCACAAATAAATTCCCACGATCAAACTACAGCGAAATATGCAGCAACAACAACAACAATAAGGTATGTTGAGTTCACTCTACATACAGTCAACGGTACCAGATACAGTACAGCTACATCAGACGCCGACTTCAAATTGCAATCAAATAAGCAACAACAACAACAGTAGGCAGGGCTTGGATGAACGCTCAGACTAATGAATATAAATTCCGCTAAAAATATATATGTATATAATAAATAACGCTGACCTCACGCATTGCAGCGACATGATCAGCAGCAACAACAACAATAAACTAAGTAGATAAGCACTGATGTTAGCAGTCAGGCGTCATAGGTATACATGTGTGTCCTTATGTGTATAAATTGCAAAACACATTGTTGCACATGGTTTTGCATATAAAAACGAATTTTTGAAACTGGATGAGCCAGAATAAATAGAGCATTCAACCTAACAAGACGTTTTTATTTATTCGAAAGGTTA
>JAWNNP010001644.1:0-25654 GCA_035044805.1 Leucophenga maculata | reverse complement strand
TAGTCAATAACGACGTCAATAACATTTTCGTTTAGTAGCTTGCAAATCTTGTTTGATTGACCTTAGCGACTGTTGTAAGCTCTGGTCAATCCGAAATTGTACGTTATCTTGACCTACAGATATACTTGGTCCACCAAAAGGTATTATGGATGCGACCTCTTCCCGTAGGTCGTGAGTGATTCCGATCTTGATGTATCTTCTAATAAAATTGGTTGTTAAAAGGTAAGGAGCGGTTTCATTAGAAGCTAACCAGGTGATAATTCACCAATGAAAAAAAGCGTGATTGCACATTTATAAATGTAATGTCCTGACTTGGATTTTTACTTTACTCACTCTTATGAGATGATTTGACTTAGAAAAGAACACCACAACGAATATTCTAAAAGAAACGAAATTATCATGATGCAGAAATATTCTTCACTTATAAAATAATCAACACATCTATAATATCTTTAATATTAGGCCCATATATATAAACAGCATTTTGTAGCATGTAAATGGAATTAATTACTCGTATTTTGTAATTATGCGATAATTTTTTCTAATTAAACCTCTAATCGATTGGATTCAGCAACGCACCGAAAAAGAGAGGAATTTCCATTAGCTTCTCTTTTCTCGTTTTGGTTAGGCCCAGTACCGAAGGTACAAGAGCCTATTGGTTTTGTGCAAATGTAAGTAACAGGTAGAAATAATGGTCGGAGACCCCCCAAAGTTAGCACCATTAGTGTCAGGAGTGATAGAGGAGTCGATATAGCCATGTCCTTCTTTCCGTCTGTCCGTCCGTATGAACGAAAGGATTACGGAAACGGGAATAGATAGAGACTTCGTGTTTTTTGCATTCGTTATTGTTTTTCAGTCTTGTGCGAGAGCTCTAAGTAAACGCATCAAATACTAAACAATTCTGAAAAACTCTGTATATGTATATAAAAACTAAAACAACAACATTAAAAATACATCTATAACTGACACTGGTCAGCGAGTGTATTCGAAGCAAAAATTACTTTTCATGATGATGAGATTTTTGTTGCGAAAACAAAAACAATTTATGTAACTGTTAATAAGTGCTCAATTGAACAGCTACACATTTTTTGCAAAGAAACAACTATATTCAAAAACTCTATACGGAAAATATTACAATATTTACACAAACGCTACAAAAAGAGAAAAGCCTTACATTGTGCATTGCTCTTTGGACTTCATCCTTATTTTGTCGAACAACATCTCTACCAGATGGGACTTAAATGACAAGAAAAAATTGGTGAAAAAAGAAGAACAAATAACATGGTACATACTCGTTTACTTAGAACGACAATTGTTATGACACGACCTTAGGAATACCTCTCGATTGTTTTAGCGGACGAAGATTCGCTAAAACTGGCGTTAATTTGCAGGGAGGAAGAACCAAAAGGGAATAATCAGAAAAAAACTACAATTCAGCACTACCCACTACTTGTGTACCTGGCATGTCCCGTAGCTTCAGCCATTTTATTGTGGATTCGAAATCTAGTGGGAAGGCTGTGCAAATCGCCATCGACCGTTTTCATAATGTATAAAAGAAAAAAAATGTACACACGATACAAGCAAGTGTCAGTGTAAAGCATGTTATGCCACTTGCAAAAAAAAAAATAAAAAAAAATGTCACACACAAAGAACTAATAAGCCATCAAGCAACCTTCTAGATTCTCGCAGATTTTGTAAAGAATCCCTTTAACATAGTTGACGACTGCTAAATTTCAGACCAAATTAAAGAATCTACCATATCATTTTATAATTCATATATATATAGTTTAATTATAGCGTGTAAAATTCATTGATATTTTAAACATAATTCAAAATTTACGATATTGATTATTATACAGAAATTAAATTGGTATCAACAAAAAAAACTTATTATTTTCTTATTTAAAAATAGCTTTTTTTTCTTTTTTCTTGGCTTTAAATTGATATTTTTCTTTTGTAATAGATATAGGTACTTATTAAAATTGAGCAGAAAAGCGAAAGGGAAGAAAGCATTTATATAATAGAGCATTATTTCAAAATTATCATATTAAGTATATTGATTAAGTATCAAATAAAACAATTAAGCATTTATACGGAAAAGAAATAATCAAATATATGGTGCACACATACCCCTTTACTTTATTTGCTGCAGCATTGTCGTTGAAGGCCTTCCACGAAGATGCGCTGGTGCAGGTTGATGCTAAATAAGAAGAGATTACATTCGCTGGCTCTTTTGCATTTACTTAACCATAAAACATTCTTTCCTTTTCGCTTTCTCATTTAAACTGTACTAAATTAGTTTTCTTTAACAAGTTGCATACAAACAAAAAAAATAACTATAGATAACAATTTCAGCAATAAAATTGGGCAGCAGAGCTCGCGAACAGCATTAGTTTCTCATAAATCATAATATATTTTTATACATATTTACGCTTCATTATGGTTAACCATTGTAGGGTAGGGTACCATTACGCTTCAAGAAAACCACGCTGCATACACCACTCTTTCAAATATAAGACAAATCGACGGCGTTGTCCCTTTTTTTTCTTTTACTCGTCACGTGTTTATGTTTTGAACCTTATAGGTTATGCCGGTCAGATATTGCGAGCTTAACTGCACATTTGATGGACCTTTATAAGTTAGATATACATGCCGGTCTGATATCATATATATATATATATATATAGAACTTAACCGCACATGTGATGGACCTTTATAGGTATACATGCCGGTCTGATATACATATATAACAAAATTTACTGCACATGCCGCGCAAACGACGATATAGGCGATTTATAATTTTCTTTATTTACTTAAAACATCTCTGCCCACCCCCTGCAAATTTAAAAAAAATCACAATTGCTACACATTCTTTAACCTTTTTAATTTGATTATTACGCTTACCCCCACGCCAGCGGCGATTTCAGCAAAGTACGATAATCGGCGCATGCACCGCGTGCTTTGATGAGCCAATTTCTTTTGTTAAGGCTTTGGCTAAAGAGATCACGGGCACTTTATTTCTTTTTAAAACTTTCTTGTTTTTCAGAAATTGCACCTTTTCTTTTACTTTAGGTAGTTTTATTTTTTTTCCTTCTTAGAAATAGCAAATAGTTAACTTTTTTTTGTTTTAAATGAATTTGCACATTCCTCTCGCTATTGCTTTAATCAACTGAACGAGTTAAAGAAGCTGCAATGAAGGTATTATAAAAATGCAATCAGCTTTTCCCCTCACTGATAATTGGTGAAAAGCACTGCTTATAATTTTGAATACAAGCTTTCCCCAAATGATTATCATTTATGGTCATCAGTTTTGCATTTCTTTAACGCATAATCCTAATCTGTCATGATCTCTTATACGCACCCTGAAGTATGCTTTTTAATTTTTTATATAAGTATAACACAGTACAAAGCACGTTACGAGGCACAGTTGCGTAAATTGAAAAAGTGTTATAAGTCTCATAAATTCCTTGGTTTGATGTCTTTGCCATGATATGTAGCTACCTTTCCAGTTTCTTCGTCTTGAAGTGTATATAGACAGTTTCCTTTGGTACTTAGAACTTTCGCCTTTATGAAGACTGGAGCGAACTTAGAAAACATTTTTGTCCAGCGTTGCTTAGCACAAAATTCCTACGAAAAACTAAATCTCCTACAGCATAAGAATTTGTATTGCTTCGCAAATTATATCGCTTTACAGAATTCTCAAACGCTCTCTTTATGTTTTGCAGTATTTCAGTGCGAATTATGGTTAGTTTATCCGCTTTGTCTATATTAAAATCTGAATTACTAAGGCTATCTAGGGTTCTTAGAAGATCATATTCCTTACCATGATTTACCATTTGTTGGCCGAAAAGTGCATAATACGGAGTAAACCCAATCGTTTGATGATAGGAACTGCGTAGAGACTCTGCTATTTCATGAATATAATATCCCACTTTGCTTGGTCCTTATGTAAATAAGTTCTTATACCAGCAATTATCGATCTATTCACACGTTCGCTTGCATTAGCTTGAGGACTATAAACAGCGATTAGCGTGTGTCTAATACCTCTTTCAGACAGAAACTTCTCAAATTGTGTTGATTTGAACTGAGTGCCATTATCCGATAATATGCATTCAGGCGTACCAAATATGGAAAACACACTGTCTTTAAGATAACCACAAATTACTGACGCAGTAAATTTCCTTATTTCTTTCAATAAGGGAAATTTTGTCATGTGATCAAGCACTATTAGAATACCTACATATCCCTTTTTGGATCTCGGATATGGTCCTAAAAGATCGATGTAAAGTTTTTGAAAGGGTCTTTGAACGTCAAACTGGGCTATCATTGGTGGTCTCAATACAGTATTTGTGGGTTTTGATTGGCCACAGATGTCACACTTGCTTATGAACTCCTTTGCATCCACTGTCATCGATGGCCAATAAAAATTTTTACGTAATCTTTCCAATGTCTTAGCGACACCACCATGACACTTATTTTGCGGAGCATGTATGTTAGATAGCACTTTTTGCGTTAGGTCTTCGGACCGTTTATAAATTTTATTGTCTACGAGCTGTAAATGGGGCAACTTCGACAGATTTTCTTTAATTTGTTGTCTCAGTTTTACGTATTCGGGGTTATTAAATGAAGGGTCTGACAGATCGACAGTGGCACAAATTTCCAATTCGCATAATTCATCTTCAAAATTTTGTCTCGATAACGCATCTGGCACTATGTTCAGTGAACCACGTCGATGCTCAATTTTGAATCGAAAACCCTGTAATTTTAAAGACCATCTTGCAAGTCTACCACTCAAATCACTTTGATTCATTAACCACTTCTAGCTAGCGTCATCGATCACTATCTTGAAGTCTTGACCTTCAACATAGGCACGAAATTTCTTAAGAGCCAAAATTGCAGCCGGTTCCGTTACACTGTAATTTCTTTCGGCTCTTTTCAGTTTCTTTGAAAAATATGCAACCGGTACTTCTATGCCTTCACTATTTAATTGTGCCAAAACAACACCTACCCCAAGCTTACTTGCATCACACTGTATTATGAACGGCTTAGAATAATCTGGATTAACCAGTACTAGAGCTGTCGACAAAAGTGTTTTCAATAGATTAAACGACTGCTCTGATTCATCTGTCCATTCAAAGTTGTTCCGGTTGGAAAACATTTCAGTTAAAGGAGCAGTAACTGCTGCATAGTTAGGGATAAATCTCCTGTACCAACCTGACATTCCAAGAAATCTCCTAAGTTGCTTCACCGTCACTGGTTTTGGATAATTTTGAACGGATGCTATTTTATCCGGATCGGTTTTTAAAGTTTCGTTACCAACTATATAACCCAGGTACTTAACCTTTGTGAGACAAAATTTGCTCTTTTCAATGTTAATTGTTAAACGTGCTTTCCTCAAACAATTGACAACATCTGCTAAACCCTCTAAGTGCTTATCTAGCGACTCCGATACGAATAACAAATCGTCTAGGTATACAAACATACTCTCCCTTAGCTGTGCTGGAATAACTTGATCCATTAACCTACATAACGCTTGAGGCGCATTGCATAGACCGAACGGCATTACACGGTATCGGTATAGTGGCCTATTTGGAACAGTAAAACAAGTCAAATCGCGACACTTATCTGACAAAGGTATTTGCCAAAAGGCACGCCGTAAGTCAAGTGAAGAAATATACTCAGCTTTTGGTAAACGGCTCAGTATACCTTCGATGTGTGGTAGAGGATAAGCGTCTTTAATTGTCACGCTGTTCACTTTCCTTGAATCTAAGCAAAGTCGTACTTTATTGGGTTTGCGCACTAGGACTATTGGGCTCGACCAAGGACTATTAGGGGCTTCCTCAATGACTCCTAGCTTTATCATTTCATCTATTTCTCTATGTACAAGCTTTTCAATAGCTGGTGAAATGGGGAAATACCTCTGCTTCACTGGTCTTGCATCAGGTTCAAGCTCAATGTTATGCTCAATAAGCGACGTTTTCCCTAAACCTTCTTTCTTAAAGGATGGAAATAAATATTTAACAATGTTCAATCGGCGTTTATATGCAGGCGACAAATTGTGCATGTTCCTATCAGATGGGCTATCTAACTCGTCATCACAATCTATTGAGGAAACTATATTTGGAGCAATTTGGAATTTGGACCAAAAATCAACTCCTAGAATTAGATTTTGCGATAGGCTTGGTACTACAATAAAGTTAATATCTTGAGAGATATTTTTATATTTGATATTGAGATTGGCTTCTCCAAAAACAATTTGTTCTTTGCCATCAGCAGTCCGAACAATAGTTTTATGCTGAGCGACAATGTCCTGCTTATTTTTCATGATATTTTCAGCCAATTTATTTCCTATACGGACACCTGAGCACCACTATCCAACAAACCTAAATATTTTCCTCCTAATATTTCAATTTCCGCGTAAGGACGAAAATCGCTTTTAGAATTCCTCAAAGCATAAATAGATGACGCAATAATTTTGCGTGAGTGTTTAATTCGGTTCCAAAATACTTCACATCTTTGAGCTGATCGTGTAAGGGTAACTCCACGAGCAACTAACTCATTTACTACTGGATATTTAATGCTATCATAATTTCTTACTAAGTTGTTTTTAACAATCTTAATTCTTTTCATAAGAGGAACTATATTATAAAGAACTGGTCTAAATGGATGCTGATTAAAACCTTGAATTTTTGACCGTATATCAGAATCATTTGAATTAAGTACATAAGTCATTAAAGATTCTGACGAGAATTTGACTTCAGACTCTCGCCCGTCTTGTCGTTTTCCGGATTACAAACTTTGCAGGTTGACCTATAAATATCCGCAGCACCACAGCCATAACAAAATACTGTTCTACGTTCTACACAGTCCATGAATCTATGACCATCTTGTCTGCAGTTCCAACATACTAATTTTGCACGCCTCTGAATTTATTCAACTTCTAGATCTGAATTTATAGGTTCCAAATGTTCAAAATTTTTTTGTACTTCTACTTCGTTCACGTTCTTACGGGTGTGACGAACATTGTTGAAATGAATTTGCTGAGTGTTCGTTTTTGCAAGTTCACTAAACAAATTTTCAACCCTTCTGACAAAGAACTCGTAATTGAGCTAAAGTATTTATTTGCACATACAGCAATTGTTGTCTTATCTGTGGTCTAAGCCCTCGCTGAATTATTTCAACAAGCTCTGTCACAGAAATTAAACCTGTCAGATTCTCTGATATTTTTAAAACAGCGTTTTTGTATTCATCAAAGTATTCATTAAGGCCCTGTTTCCTTGCACGCATTGCTTCCTTGATGTCAGTGTCTGATCGATATTCTTGGAAATTAGTTCTCAGCACTTTGCATAGCTCAGCCCAATTTACCTTTTCCACTGATCGACGGTATCGCCAATACCAATCTTTAGCGTCTTTCAAAAAGAGACTTTGAATATGCTCGCATCGAAGATTGAAATCACCACCAAGTGTATCCGTAACCTGACATTCTATCCGATAAATGAAGTTTTCCACCGAAAATCGTGGTGAACCATCAAACTTTATACCCCAATTTGATATCAAACTTGCAATTTTACCAGAATTGTGAGAGATGTTACTACCACAGCTATTTTCTTGCCCTTGAGCCAGATTTGGAAAAGGGTGGTCTCTAGGCCAAGAGTGACTTGAAACATTAACATTTTCTGAACCCAAATGGTTTGACACTCGTGGTTGTGGAATATTATTATTTTGAGTATTTGCGTCGATTGTCATCTGTTGAAATCGCTCCATTAAAGGACCAAGGGTATTTTCTAACTTAGATTCAATAATATTCGCTATTCGGCTATCAAGCTCGGACATCATAGTCGATTGTCTCGCTGTGATTATAGCACTAACAATGTTACGCACTCTAATTTCTTCCTGATTTTGTTCCATAGTCTGTGGTGTTTTTGTAGCCGAACAAGTTTGAGGTCGTAAGTCCTCGAACTTAAAGAAGATCACGAGCGTTACAGAACGCTTTACAAATAGGACACAACGAGTGGGTTTGAAGCTACTTGTACATACAATTCCTATGAAAACTGTGATTACACACTGTTCTCAACAAAATAGAATTCTCATTTGATTGATTATGACAAATCTTACAGAAACCCCAAGAAGAACGAGCTCCTTCGTTACTGTGCCGTAACATTCCGTTCAAATTAATAGTAATTATAAAGCGAAATAAGGTATTATTGCGCAAGAAAATCAAAATGATATGATCAAAGCTCAACACTTACTCAACAATAAGTGAAATCTTAAAACTTCAAAACTGAATCTACTTTGAATGTACTTTGTAGATTTGCTAAACCAAAACTTCAATGTTACTACAAAACAAAATTATTTGGTCTTACTCTCTAACAGTCATCTCCATTAAACTTGGTAAGGTTTTAGTTGTGGTTGACTAGAAAATATATTAGCTATTTTATATTAATTAAAAAAAACCTACTGTTTTTCCCTTACCCCCTTGTTTAATGAATAGTCTACAGTTACAAGTGGTCAATAAAATCTGCATAAAGCTAATTTTCAATTGCATTCCGAACATGTAACTAGATTGAATATATCCACCAAACTCAAGAAAATTGTATTTTAACTTGATATAGTAAACTCTGTATCGGCATGTAAGATGGCCATTTAGACTATCTTTAACAAGTTTCCATATACATCCTTTAACTACTCAAATCAAAACTTGAAAACTGATACTAACATATTTTAAACTCAATGAAATGGGACAAGATTTGAGAGCACTTCCAGAAATAACAAAAGTTCTTCCAGTTGGGCCCCACGTTGGGCGCCATTTTCTTTATATCTGTTATGATACGACCTTAGGAATACCTCTCGATTGTTTTAGCAGACGAAGTTTCGCTAAAACTGGCGATGATTTGCAGGGAGGAAGAATCAAAAGGAATTAATCAGGAAAAAAAACTACAATTCAGCACTACCCACTACGTGTGTACCTGGCATGACCCGTAGCTTCAGCCATTTTATTGTGGATTCGAAATCTAGTGGGAAGGCTGTGCAAATCGCCATCGACCGTTTTCATAATGTATAAAAGAAAAAAAATGTACACACGATACAAGCAAGTGTCAGTGTAAAGCATGTTATGCCACTTGCACAAAAAAATCAAACAAAGAAAGTGTCGCCCATAAAACTAATAAGCCATCAAGCAACTTTCAACTTAGTGGCCTTACTTGCTGCACTTGCAAATTATGTGGCAGCTCTTCACCCACCCAACCTTGACTCTCGCCGATTTTGTGAAGAATCCCTTTAACACTGTTGACGACTGCTTAATTTCAGACCAAATTAAAGAATCTACCATATCATTTTATAATTCATATATATATAGTTTAATTATAGTGTGTAAAATTCATTGATATTTTAAACATAATTCAAAATTTACGATATTGATTATTATACAGAAATTAAATTGGTATCAACAAAAAAAACTATTATTTTCTTATTTAAAAATTAGTTTTCCTTGTTTTCTTGGCTTTAAATTGATATTTTTTCTTTTGTAATAGATATAGGTTCTTATTAAAATTGAGCAGAAAGCGAAAGGGAAGAAAGCATTTATATAATAGAGCATTATTTCAAAATATCATATTAAGTATATTGATTAAGTATCAAATAAAACAATTAAGCATTTATACGGAAAAGAAATAATCAAATATATGGTGCACACATCCCTTTACTTTATTTGCTGCAGCATTGTCGTTGAAGGCCTTCCACGAAGATGCGCTGGTGCAGGTTGATGCTAAATAAGAAGAGATTACTTCGCTGGCTCTTTTGCATTTACTTAACTATAAAACATTCTTTCCTTTTCGCTTTCTCATTTAAACTGTACTAAATTAGTTTTCTTTAACAAGTTGCATACAAACAAAAAAAAAATAACTATAGATAACAATTTCAGCAATAAAATTAGGCAGCAGAGCTCGCGAACAGCATTTGTTTCTTATAAACCACAATATATTTTTATACATATTTACGCTTCATTATGGTTAACCATTGTAGGGTAGGGTACCATTACTGGATACACCACTCTTTCAAATATAAGAAAAATCGACGGCGTTGTCCCTTTTTTCTTTTACTCGTCAAGTGTATATGTGTTGAACCTTATAGGTTATGCCGGTCAGATATTGCGAGCTTAACTGCACATTTGATGGACCTTTATAAGTTAGATATACATGCCGGTCTGATATACATATATATATATATAGAACTTAACCGCACATGTGATGAGCCTTTAGGTTAGGTATGCATGCCGGTCTGATATATAGAATTTAACCGCACATGTGATGGACCTTTATAGGTTAGGTATACATGCCGGTCTAATACTATAGAACTTAACCGCACATGCAGCGCAAACGACGATATAGGCGATTTATAATTTTCTTTATTTACTTAAAACATCTCTGCCCACCCCCTGCAAATTTAAAAAAAATCACAATTGCTACACATTCTTTAACCTTTTTAATTTGATTATTACGCTTACCCCCACGCCAGCGGCGATTTCAGCAAAGTACGATAATCGGCGCATGCACCGCGTGCTTTGATGAGCCAATTTCTTTTGTTAAGGCTTTGGCTAAAGAGATCACGGGCACTTTATTTCCTTTTAAAACTTTCTTGTTTTTCAGAAATTGCACCTTTTCTTTTACTTTAGGTAGTTTTATTTTTTTTCCTTCTTAGAAATAGCAAATACATAGTTAACTTTTTTTTTGTTTTAAATGAATTTGCACATTCCTCTCGCTATTGCTTTAATCAACTGAACGAGTTAAAGAAGCTGCAATGAAGGTATTATAAAAATGCAATCAGCTTTTCCCCTCACTGATAATTGGTGAAAAGCACTGCTTATAATTTTGAATACAAGCTTTCCCCAAATGATTATCATTTATGGTCATCAGTTTTGCATTTCTTTAACGCATAATCCTAATCTGTCATGATCTCTTATACGCACCCTGAAGTATGCTTTATAATTTTTTTATATAAGTATAACACAGTACACAATCGATATCGATGAATGAGCTCAGAGGAGACTACATCACTGTTTATGCCGCGAATGTCAATTATGGGTTAAGTCTTAGTAATTTTTTCTGAACTTGTACAATAGCAGATAGAATAGAAAACGATTATTGGATTATTATTGGTTGTATTGGCTAACTGGATCACTTGTTGGATCTTTCGTATATAAAGTATCTTGTGCGCATTGATACTGTGTAGGTGTTTCTATTACAGGCAGTGATTCCAGCACCGTTAGCGACTAGGTCGCTACTCAGCAGAAGTGACGTCGTCGCCAATGCTGTAGTCTTGGTTGATTGGTTACGCCGGTGAACAAACATTTTGGTCCTTCGAGCCGGATAGTCCACCAGTGGTTAAGTGAGTCTTGTGTGTATAAAAATTACTAATTTGTCAAAAGTTTATATTTGGAGACAAGTAGTTTTTTTATTTTTTGAGAAAAAAATTGATATACATAGTTCAATCGAAGACACATACAATTAATACAGTCCACATATCGTTAATTTGCCAAGTTCAATTTTCAAGTCAATATGAAATTATTTCCAAATTCTAAAGTGCGCAATTTTCGGTTATATATTTAGAAGATTGGGAAATCTATATACTTAGTTCGCGCGGTTTTTAAGTATATAGACGCGCAATTTCCAATTGTTTGTGCGTGTGTCACTGTGCTGCTTGCAATCAGCAACTGTGTTTGTTGTTGTTTTGCAATTTTTTGATTATCGTTCTTTTCGTTAGAACACAGCTGCAGCAGTGACAGGTCAACGCACTATGTGTTAAAGTTGTTGTTGGTAATAGAATAAAAATTCAGTTTGATTGTTTACGGTGCGACCAAAAATTATTGTGCAAAATATAATATTGAAACTTTAAGTATTTTTCCTTTTGAAGAAAAAATAAATTAAAGTGCATATATGTTTTTATAATTTGCGCAAATTAATAGAATCATTCGTTTATTAAGTTTTTTTTTTCGTTTGTTTGGGAAACCAAATAAAGTTAATAAAATGAAATAAATGAATTTTTGCTTGCTGTTTGTGTCCGCCTAATTCTTAGCAGCGCGATTATGTTTGTAAGCGTTTGCAAATAAGACTTCTTATTAATAGTTAAGTTTTAGCGCTCGAAAAGCAAGGAACAGGAATTAGAAGTAGCAACAACAACAGTAGGCAGATAAAAACAAAGTGCGTTGATTTTAGAGATTTTATTTTGAAGTTTTGAATTTTCGATTGATTAAATTCAAGTGCCATATTTTCGTGCACAAATTTGTTTTACGACATTGGTTCGTAATAATAATAGTTTCCCGTGCACGAAGAATAAGAGTAATGTATGACAATGGCTTCTATGAATATGTTTAATAGTTGTGTAGAGCATCTATTAGAATTTGAATTAGATATTGATACATTTCCGATATGTGAGTTTTCAGGAGCGTTGGAAAGCAGTTAAATCTGCATACAATGCCAGTGTGGGTACGGTTCCCGGTAATGAGGATGGGGACCGTCAATTCAAAGAAATGTTGACGCGATACAATTTATGCTTTGGAACCTTCATACGGTGTTGTAGCAAAATTAGTAGGATTTCCCAAAATTTGAAGATTGAACCGCTGGTACATACTATTGAACCAAATAATAGTATGTCGCCCGTCGATGAGCGAATCGAATTAGTAAATAGATTGTGACTATGCTTTAAGTGTTTTTCTGCTTCTCACACGCTTAGAGAATGTAGCAAAAACAATTGTGTGTTGTGCAAAGAAGAGCACAACATATTGTTGCACAAAGATTCGGATAAGCCTTCCGATTTGGTAGCAACATATGCTTCTGAGCCGATTGGTGTTACGCAGCAACTTCCCATAATAAGTCAGTCGTGCCTCCCTTTATTTGAGCGAAATGAAGTTGAAAGTCTAAAAGGTTTTGATGCGATAGTTTGTGAAGAAACTATGCAGGCCTGTTTAGATATCGATATCGCAAATGATAGAAAGGATATGGGTCGCAAAAGTGTATTGCAGACCTAGCACCCTTAGTTTACCCAATAAAGTCAGTCAGTTTGTACAAACTAGAGCCTAAAAGTGAGAGACTCAGTATAGCTGTTGATAGTCTAAATATAGGTTTTGATGGGATAGACTGTGAAGAGACTATGCAGGCCTGTTTAGATATCAATGTCGCTATGGATAGAAAGGAGTATCGGTCGCAAAAGTGTATTGCAGACCCAACACCTTTAAGTAGTTCGACAAATAGTTAAGTCAGAATGGAGAAAAAAGTGCCCAAAATTTAGAAAAATACAGGTGTTGAGGATGGACGACTTAGATTGGAACAAGTCGATCTTGAAAAACACAAAGCCAATTTGCCAACTTGGAACAATAGGCAAAATAAGGTAAATAGTGAGAACGAGTTTCCGGGTTCTGCTATAGTGGAAAAAACAAACAAATGGGAACACCGGGTTTCAAGAGTCGGTAAACAAAACAAAGGGTTTATTGATCGACTCGTAGGAGAGCATAGAGTTGAGAGTTTTGCATCAGGTTTTGATGGGAAAAACTTCTCAGGCCTATTGTAGAATTACTCATGTGCAGGAAGTTGACGATCCTATTCGAGGTTTTTATGAGGCAGTTTATGGATAAACTACTCTGGCCTGTTTAGAAAAGAGTCATGTGCAACCTAAGTTAAAAATGAACAAAGTTCTTAATTTTAGAAATAGTTTGTCAGTGGAAAGGAAAAGGTTTCCATATAGATGGTGTGGAGCCATTTTTCTTTTATATATTTTCAGGGGCAGACCTCCAGAGGAACATTGGTCAAAGTCTTTCTCATCAGACAGCTCGTCCGCACGTGCACCTGGTGGAACAGTGATGAGCAATCGGACAGCGCAGAGCTTTTGGGTATGAGCAGCTCGACGGACTACAAACTTGGTGGTCTCAAGGGTCCATCGATCGGGTTTATGCACCAGAGGAAGACGGCCCATCTATAGTCCTTTCGCCAAGGAGTGTGGCGCGGATACTAGGTAGTTTGCCCATAGGACTAGATACGGAGCTGGAGCAGTCGCGCGTGGTGCGATCCACACGTCGAGATGGAGGGAGACGCCACTTGACGCGGAGTGAGACTCAAGCCTTACGGGACTCCAACCAAGGTGCGCTTGGTTCTCGGCGTGTGCATCCGTATAGGTCGATATACGGATATCGCTCCCGTAGCTAGTCCCACTTTAGTAGTCAGTGGAGCAGTTGTCTACTGCAAAAAAAATGGCAGTCTTGCCAATGGTGTCGTTGGGGCAATATGAGCCTAGAAGTTGCCCGACAACAGCAGAAACCACACAAAATGGAGTGGTTATGAACGCATCTCCAGTACCTGCAGTTGGTCGATCCCAGCTTTTACGAGGCTGGTAGAATCGGATCGAGCATTGATGGTGAGGACTACGCGAGGATACGGCTAGTCCTATACAACAATTGGCGCAGCATCAACAATATCGATTTGGACGTCATGGTGCAGTGGTTCCAGGAGAGCAGATGTTCCAGATAAATTTATAATTGCAGAATAATATAATTTACGTTAACATATTTTTTACAAATAATATTGCTAAGTTTTGCTGCGTAGCTGCAAGGTGGGCGGAATGTTTATGCCGCGAATGTCAATAATGGGTTAAGTTTTAGTTATTTTTTCTGAACTTGTACAATAGCAAATAGAATAGAAAAAGAGCAAGCGAGAGAGAAGATACCGTTAATTATCTTCTCTCTGTTAACATTTGTTATTGTAATAACCCACCACCTTTTGCATAGATTTTGTTTGTTTTGCTACTTTTGATCGCTTGCATTAGAAGCTAATCAGTTGCAATTTCGACTCCGCGCCTTTAACTCGATCGCGTTAGGTCTCTGCCGCGGTGGGCAGAGCTAATACTTTCGATTGTGTTTTTTTATGCTCCAACGTTTTTGTTGTTGGACGCATTTAGTTCAGTTTAATTTATTATTTAGTGGAAATAATAAATAGAAATAATTCGTGCGACTTGGCACCATATAGTAAACTATAGTAATACTATATTGTGAACTTAATCAATTACATAAATATAAGAAAATACATTTCATTACATTAAAACTAAGAGTGTTTTTATTTAAAAACGAGTGTTTATTATAAAAGGATAAACTAGCCGTCTTTATCTGTTTAACGGCTGCGGTTTTAATTGGAAAAAGACGTTCCTTTAGCCCAAAGGTGGCTGAAAGTGGTTATTTTGCTACAATTGGTGCTGAATCGTCCACTAAGCAAAAAGCGGAATATATAAATATATATGTACCTATATTTATACTGTCGTACAAACTGCGTCTGAGCGTTAATTAGATTAATTGGTGGATTTTACCCGCGTACGCAACGCATAGAGTGCTGACTCATTGGACACTTCCTGCGTCGTGATTTGGTGTGTATATTAAGCAAATTGTGTGCTTCGATACTGTGTGTGTTTTATTATTTTTATAGTGTGAACCCAGCAACACTAGCGAATAGGTCGCTAGTGACACAGCTGTGACGCCGTCGCCGCTGTTGAAGGTTGGACAACTTGAAGCAACAATCATAGTCAAATGGGATTACCAAAGACAAAACAGTAGCAAGATCACTTATATGTTTGTAAGCCGAAACCTGGCTAAACTGTTATAGATCCGTTATTGTTATTGCTACCGTAAACGTTCGCAATATATCTAGGGGTGAAAGCGAAGCAATGTTAATAAAAAAAAATATTCGCCACCAATGCTTATTTCTCACAAATAAAACACTCATTTAATACGTTGGCATCAAAACATTTTGTTATATAATGAGTCACTCTGAAATTTTTTCAACAACAAAAGACAACGGTTTGTTAGTGACCTACATCATCTAACTAGCATAAGTGAATACTAGGCGGTGATTTCAAAAGTAGACATCAAGAGTGGGTTTGCGTCAGATAAAATTAATGGAGAAATATATTTTCACATATTAATTCCTGTTGAACACAGCCATATACCTTCTAGCAGCCAGTCACTGATTTAATATCTTTGAGAACGGAAGTGCACCGCAAATCGTGTATTATTCTTTAAAAATACAATAACACCAAAATATATTTTCCCTTTTTTTGTTTTTACAATACCAACTGGACCAGTTTACAGTTTCAAACTGTGCAAGGCTGCTGCTGCAGCAAAAATTGCATAACAACAAATTTTAAAGACAATAAAAATACAAAAATAAGCATTAACATACATTCTACAAACTGTAAATATCTATTGACAGTCATTAACAACATCAACAACCATGGGTGAACCACCCGACCGAAGACATTCCGCTAACCAACAACAATTCACAATTAATAAAACCAAATTATTAAATAATATTTCCGCTGGACCTAAATACTTAATTATAAAAAGAATTAATAGCAACGATACCCTATCCAACGTCTCTCCCTATTTAATAAAAAAGGTTATAGACAACATTTGCATTGGTGAGGTGGACGAATGCAAATCACTTCGTAATGGCACTATTCTTATAAAAACTAAAACGTTTATTCAAGCATTTAAACTTATCACACTGTCTTCACTAAGCAACTCAATCGAAGTCGAAGTTATCGAGCACCATTCACTAAATAGTTCAAAAGGTGTTATCTACTGAAATAATTTGAGTGAAATCTCAGAAGATATTATCACAAATGAACTACCATATTGACCTCACACCCATATTGACCTCACACTCGCCAGCCCTTCTATTGCCCTAGAGTCAATATGGCTAATTGATACAAACGAATTTTGCAGCGATCATTTTCCAATCATTTTAACACACTTCGATCGCCCAACTCACCCTAAAATTTCACCACAATTTACTCTCTCCACCTCCAACGCCCCGTAGTCGTAATCTAAATAAAGAAACCGCAAACTTGGTTAAAATAATACAAGAAATCGCTAACATTTCTATTAATCGAAGCTCCCAGTTACAATAAAAACCATTCAGTACCCTAGTGGAACTCTCATCTTCAATCCCTTAAGCGACAAAAGAACATTCAATGGACACTTCTAAAAAATAATATTTGCAGAGCTAACATATTAGCATTTAAATAGGCCAACGCAATAATTAAGCGTGAACTAAAAATAGCCAAATGCTCCTCTTTAGAAGCATTTACAGCTGAAATTAGTCCGAACACCTCTCCTACAAAAATCTGGTCAGCAGCGTTTACCAATCCACTGTATTTCTACTGACATCTCAGATACTTCAATTACAAATAGCCAGCTAATAGCAGTAAAGTTCTGCTCTCATTGGTCATCAGACTCCGAATTCAATGACGCTTTCCGCACAAATAAACTCAATACTACTCCTTACTCCAACTCCTACAATCCTTCTCCCTCAGTTGTCCAAATCGAGTCAGCTATTACCCCCATCGAACTGACACTAGCACTTTCCAGACTAAAAGGCAAGACTCCAGGTCTTGACAGAATATCTTACCCAATGCTAAAAAACCTACACCCTTCAGTAAAATCTAGACTTTTCGATCACTACAACGAAATTTTTAAATCTTATATACCTCAGAACCATAAACTAAGCATAATCATTCCTTTAAACAAACCCAACTCCGACAAAACAAAACTTAACTCTTATGGACCCATATCATTAAATTCTTGCTTCGCCAAAAACCTAGATAAAATTGTTGCGAACCGGCTATGGTGGTTTGTTTCTCATAACATATCAATCGATAGCCGGCAAAGCGGTTTTAGAAAGGGAAAGTCAATATCAGATTCTCTACTCGCGCTAGATTATCTGATATCTTCCTCACTTTCCACTAAGAATCACTTATCCATAATTTCATTAGATTTTAATAAAGCTTTCGATAAAATTGGCATACACTCAATAATTGATGAGCTAAAATTATGGAAAATTGGCCAAAAAATCATAAACTACATTTTATGCTTTATAACGAACCGAAAAATAGTAGTAAATGTTAACGGTCATCTTTCATCAGTTCAACCACTACACAATGGAATCCCGCAAGGATCACCCCTCTCCGTCGTTCTATTCCTAGTAGCCTACAACAAGCTTAACCGTGTTTTACACATCCACAGGAACTTACAAATTCTATGCCTATGCATGACTACATTGTAAAGAAACTCAATAAACTCAATTCCGTTTCATTTGACCCACTGCTTAGTGATATCTTAGAATGGTGGGATTACTCTGCAGCGAACCTCTCTATACCCAAATGCGAACACATCCATTTCTGTAGGAAAAAACATTGCCAAGTCTAACCCTAAAAATTCTTGGTATAGTTTTTAACAAGCGTTACAAATGGAATGACCTTATCACCTATCTCATATCGTCCCTATCCAAAAAACTCAACATCATTAATTGCCTCTCCAATAATAAATATAACTGCAACCCAATTTCTTTATTAAGAGTCGTCAACCTTATGATAATGGCTAAAATTGACTTCGGCATCTATCTCTATGGAAACGCCCCAAAATCCCAAACCAATCAATTTGCCATTCACCAATTAGATTTTCTCTCGGTGCTTTTAAGACCACACCTATCTACAACCTCCTCTTCGAATCCAACCTTTCCCCGCTAGAAATCAGAAAGCAGTATGTCACAACCAGACTAATCAAACCGGTCCGTCTCTGCCATAACTCACCTCTAACCATCCCCCTATTAAAGATTAACAAAGCCAAAAAACAAAATCATAAAGTTGGCTCCGCCCTTCTTAATGCTATTAACCTTAACCAAAATCTCGAGCTCCCAACAAAACCGATTCCGAGTGTCAAACTTAATTGTCCACCTTGGGCAAACATAAACTCACTATTAGACACTTCTCTACACTTGCTACCAAAATCTTCCACTCCACCAGAAATTTATCACCAAAATTTTCTCCAATTGAGAGAATCCCTCAGCACATACAACTTTATTTATAACTGACAGAAAAACCACCAATTCGTTCTTCCCCTATCACAGTACAATTTTTTCAGCAGAAATAATTGCTATCTTCAATGCTAAACAAATAGCCAAACATTTGCCTCATCAATCAGCCATCTGCACTGACTCTCTATCATCCATAAATGCAATAGCCAACCCTCATAATGAATCCTAGTACCCATTAAGTATCAAACAAGCTTTAATCTCTCTATCACCAAAAATTAAAATCATTTGGGTGCCAGGACATTGCCTTATATCGGGTAATGAAAAAGCCGATGATACCGCTAAAGCGGCCTTGCAATTTCCTCTTACTTAAACCACAATGTTTCCGACATACTCATTTACATTAAGCTTATTAACAAACAAAAAGAAGTTCAACATTTTTCACACACCAACGACTTCTACATTACAATCAATACCCATAAAAACAACATCTACAATTACGCCTTACAATCCAATCTTTCCCGTCGTGATCTTACAAGAATTACTCGTTTACGTCTAAGTCACACAAACCTAACACACCCCTACTTATTTGACAACACAAACTCCACAACCAATACCTCTAATTTTTGCAACGCGAATAGCACTTCTGTGAACACATTCTTTCAGAATGCCACCAAATTAGAAACTACAGAACCAGCTAGTTTCAGCACTAAATTTCATAAATTGGACTTTATACTAACTGGAATCATTACTCAAGATTCATCACGGCGAATCTATCTTCGGTCACGTTCAACTCTGTTCAAAACACTAAACAGATCGACGCAATGATTTTAAGGTTAAATAGTGTTTTATTACCTGCTAGGGATTTAAGTATTGCAAAGAAAAGACCAACAAACCATTGCCAATAGAAATTTTACGTCTTATGGTACATAGAAATTATACCCGTCGGAATTGGCACCGATTAAGATTAATTGCTGATTAAGTTCTTTTAAACCGGCTTAATAGTTGCATTAAAACTGAAATGATCAAACTGAAACAAAGAATGGGCTAATTTAATTTCAACATTGGAAAAACCCTCTTAGATTCTAACGAAAGTTCTAGAGAAGAAACATCTAATCGTTCCTACGCTGAAAGCATAATCAATTTCGATTTGATCCAATTCAAATCGAAATCATTTCAAAGTTAAAAATTAACATAATCTGCTCATATATACCTCCTGATATGAACTTTTCTCTAAACGACCTTGAAACATCATTAGGTTGTTCAGATATTCCCACACTAGTTACTGGGGATCAGCTAAAAATAACTGAAAAGGTAAACTGATTAACAAATTTATAACTAAATGTAACTATATACTATCGAATGATGCGTTGCTCACTCATTTTAGAACGCGTAACACAATTTCACACATCGATCTCATCTATCTCTCTGCAACTCACGCATCATGGAAAACAGACACTTCTATAACCACTGGTGACCCTTTAATCCTATCCCTTTTCCCCACTATGAAATTTCAAGTATCCTCCAACCAGACAAACTAGAAATAATTTTTCTTTTGAGGCGGTAGCATTTGTGCTTTACCAAGTTTGTGATTGAAAAGCGGTTGAACTACGAATGCTTACGAAATTCCTAATTTGCGAATTTTTCCCCCTTGCTTCTGGTCAAAGTCAGCTCGCCGCTTGAAATTTTTTTAGCTATTGCCTGCGATTTATTTGATGCCTAAAATCAAGATCAGCGATATAAATACATAGTAAGTATTTATTATTGAATGTAACTTGCTTCATCAATTTATATTTTTTTTCAACTACGGTACACCGAGTATTTCTAAAATATTGCCTGTTTTCGATTATTAAGCCTTGTACCAAAGGTACAAGAGCCTATTGGTTTTGTGCAAATGTATGTAACAGGTATAAATAATAGTCGGAGACCCCCCAAATTTACCACCATTAGTGTCAGGGGTAGAGGAGTCGATGTAGCCATGTCCGTCTGTCCGTCTGGCCGTTCGTATGAACGAAAGAATCTCGGAAACAGTAGTAGATAGAGACTTCGTGCTTTTTGCATTTGACTAGGACTTCTGTGATACTTCCTACTGCCCTTTTCTTTTTATATTATTATTCGTACAGTAAGAAGTGGGAGGAGAAAAATACTTTTCGTCAGAACTATATTTATTATTAATTTCCTCCCTTTTTTTGTTTTGGACTGCTTGGTCATAATCTAGGGAAACTTTTTTGTTTGTCCGGTGACCTGTACTGGTACAGGGCCTTTTACAGTCGGTTACGCCCGACTGTGATTTTCTTACTTGTTTTATCAAGTTCTCGGTCACCGAGTAACAAAAATACTCTCGTTAAAATTACTGAATACCGAGAAGCAGTGTATGTTAATCAAACCGACTACGATGCCGTAATCGGTCCGGTAAGCTGTGCTTTTCTTCAGTATTCGGTTTGTACAGCGTGTACACCGGTACATTGTACAAACAGAATATACAAGTATTCATGCAGGGCTTTAATAACTACGCTGATGATAATTGAATAAAACAACAAAGCAAAATTCGCCCCAGCTAAATGCAAATATATTCATATTTGCTGAAAAATACAATGCATATGCACAGTGTTTATCCGAAACTATCTTCTTGAAGAAGTCTTTACACTAAGAATATTTGTGATGCATTTCAATAAAAAATCACGATGGAACTCACATGCTCCTATGCTCTACAGCTACAACCCAACTAAATGTGGTAAAATGTTTATCTAACCCAAAGCTTAATTAAAAAATTAAGTTAAAATACTTCTTTTAAGTAAACTTTATTACGTAGTACCAATTTTCGGAGTTTCACCCAAAACGCTTTTGAACAAACTGAAAACCATATTAATCTCAGCTTTACGTTTTGCAGCTGGTGCCTTCCATACCAGTCCAATTAGAAATCTTTATTTCGAAGCGGAAGTTCGTGCATTAGAGCTAGATAAAGATTTTACCATCTCAAAACTTGTTAAGTATTAACTTCATAGCGCCGATGAAGTTAAGTCAAAAGTACCGTCTTCTAATGCCTTCATCATTAACATTTCAATTCACTCCTTCTCTAAATCAAATACGAATCCCAAACTATTCTGAAATTTTTTCAATAATTTAGGAGACGCATTTAATAATTGTACATTCATTTATACAGATGGCTCGAAAATCGACAACAATTTTAGTTACAGCGTTACTTACTAAAACATAGTAATCAAAACTGCTAATTTACATAACCTGACTTCTATTTTCACTGCGGAAATCATTGCTATTTTAGAAGCTACATCTTTTGCATTAAAAACGAGGGCAAATGCGCTATTTGCTCTGTTCTTTATTATCGATAAAATCTGTCTGTAATATCTCATCAAATTATTTTTACGCTAGTAAAATTAAAAATATACTTTTACTAAAATAATCTTAATCTGGATTCCAAGCCATTGTCTAATTTTGGGTATCGAAATAACGGAAAGAACTGTGCAATATCTTCTCTTATAACTTTACCAAATTACTCCCCAGAAGACACTATTAATTACATAAAATCACTCATCAACCAGCAGCATTACACTTCTCTCCGAGAAACATCAAATTGGTTCAAATAACTCTAAGAGACTTACAACTAAACATTGCCTGACTGTACTTCCTCCCGATAGATTCAGAAGGCTAGATATAATAAAATACATCAGACTTCGCCTTGGTCATACCAAACTATCATACGGATAGTTTGCAAAATAGCTCTATATTGCTCTTGTATTATCAACCATAGCCTAAATCTTTAGCATTTGCTAAGTGAATGTCCAAAGCTCAACCAATCCGTGAATTATGCTTCCCAAACGGAAATCCACTTCACGCACTAACTAATCCAACTAGCCACAATATTAAACTTATTCTACAGTTTCTAAGAGAAAGCAACCCGTACAATCAAATCTAAGTTAATACAAGTATAAATACCATTGTAAATATTGTAAATATTAGTTAGTTAGTTTGTTATCTGGCCGTCAACCGTCTGCCGGTCATGGCCGCGTCCAGGAAAGCGCGCCAGCCTCCATAATCTTGTGCGCGCTGGCGCCAGTCGTTCTGAATGCCAAGTACGGAGAGATCTCTCCATACCTGGTCATTCCATCGAGTGCCCGGTCGTCCTCTATGTCGGCGTCCACCAATCAAGTTTGGGCCCTCCATGTAAACCATGCGTGCTGGAGCTCTTTCATCCATTCGAATGAGGTGCCCAGCCCAGTGCAGCCGCTGGAATCTTATGCGCTGGACTATGTCAACCTCATCGAATAGCTCGTATAGCTCGAGGTTCATACGGGACCTAAACTCGTCGCCGACTCTAATAGGACCAAAGATCCTGCGAAGAATCTTCCTCTCGAAGACTTCCAACGCTGTCTCGTCCGACTCAATCAAAAAGCAACGCTTTGCAAGCGTGATTCTTCGCCTTATCTCCAGGCTGACGTTGTTGTTGCTGGTTATCTCTGTTCCAAGATAGACGAAGTTTTCTACAACACTGAAGTTGAAATTCTCCATCGTCACTGACCGTCCAAGACGCATTGACGGAGCTGCGAGACTGACATGAACTGCCTTGCTGACTCGCCGTTCCTGCGTACCGATGATATCGATGTCATTGGCGTAGCGATGTATTCCATCAGGAGATTGAAAAAATCGCACGACAGAGCATCGCCCTGCCTGAAACCTCTCTTGGTATCAAAGGGGTCGGAGAGGATTTTCCCCACCCTGGCCACGCTTTGTGTGTTAGATAGCGTCGCCATGCAAAGACGGACAATCTTTGCCGGGATACCTAGTGCAGACAGGGCGTCGAAGAACTTTGATCGTATCGGCGTGTCGAAAGCGGCTTTATAATCGACAAATATGTGGTGAGTGTCTTTGTTGAACTCACGGGTCTTTTCCAAGATTTGGCGTAATGTGAATATTTGGTCACTGGTCGACCTTTTTGGTCTGAAGCCACACTGATATCGTCCTATCAGTGAGTCGGTATATGGCTTCAGCCTATTACACAATACGCTCGACAGAGTCTTATATCCAATGGAAAGGAGACTTATTCCGCGGTAGTTGGCGCAAACAGCGGGGTCTCCTTTCTTAAAGATAGGACAGAGAACACTGAGATTCCAGTCATTGGGTATGCGTTCATCGGACCATATTTTGCATAAAAGTTGGTGCATACTCCTAACCAACTCTTCGCCGCCGGTCTTAAATAACTCAGCTGGCAGCCCATCAGAGCCTGCCGCTTTGTTATTTTTCAGCTTTTTAATAACTGAATCGACCTCGTTATAGTCCGGTGGCTCTACAATAGTGCCATCATTAACTGGTGGTTCCGGTGTCATTTCTCTATCGGCGGTATTGTGCGCTTCATCGCCTCCGAGTAGGTTGGATAAATGACTCCTCCATAATCTCAGTGATTCCTGTTCATCCGTTACCAGATTTCCATTGTCATCCTTACAGAAAGTTACTCCGGGCTTAAAACCTTCAGTCAGACGCTTGACCTTTTGATAGAATTTTCGAGCTTCATTTCTGTTACGTAACATCTCAACATCCTCAAACTCCCGCCTTTCTTGCTCCTTTTTCTTGCGTCTGAAAAGGCGTTTCTCCTCTCTCCGTTTCTCTCGATATCGATCTCTAACAGCTCGCGTTGCTCCCGACTGCAGAGTTCGCTGATAGGAAGCGTTCTTCTCTGCAGTAGCATTGCGACACTCCTCGTCGTACCAAGAATTCTTCACAGGTTTTGTATAACCAATGACATCCTTGGCAGCCCTATCCATGGAGCGGGTGATATGTGTCCACTGCTCACATATATCTCGAGAAGACGGAGAGGTTTCCCGGAGCAGTCGGGAGAGTGTGTTTGAGAAGGCTGCGGCGGTCTGTTCTGATTGCAGCTTGCCGACGTCTAGCTTTCGTTGCATGTTAGAACGTGCGGCGTGCACTACGCTGAGCCTAGTGCGTACCTTGGCTGCGACAAGATAGTGGTCCGAGTCAATGTTGGGACCACGTAACGTTCGTACGTCCAACACGCTCGATGCGTGCCTTCCGTCAATCAGAACATGATCAATTTGGTTGCGTGTTTTTTGATCAGGACTCAGCCATGTAGCCTTGTGGATGTTAAGATGTTGAAATCTGGTACTACTAACTACCATGTTCCGACCTGCGGCGAAATCGATTAGCCTCTCTCCATTATTGGAGGTAGTGTCGTGAAGGCTAAATTTTCCGACGGTTGGGCCAAAGATTCCTTCCTTCCCAATCTTGGCGTTGAAATCGCCAAGCACGATTTTGACATCGTGTTTGGGACAGCGCTCGTACAGGCGTTCCAAGCGCTCATAGAACTCATCTTTAGCATCGTCGTCTTTCTCTTCCGTCGGGGCGTGCGCACAAATCAGGCTAATATAAAAATATTTAGCCTTGATGCGTATCGCGGCTAGGCGCTCGTCAACAGGTGTGAACCTAGAGACGAGGCCACGTAGTTTCCTACTCACCACGAAACCACACCCAAATTCGTGCTTACTCGCATGGCAGCTGTAATAGATTTCACTGGATGCTTTTTTAGAGCAACCCCGCCCTATCCATCGGATTTCTTGGATTGCGGTGATGTCAGCCTTGCATTTTTCGAGGACATCAACCAGCTGGATATTTGCACCATCCCAATTAAGGGTGCGGACATTCCAGGTGCATATCCTCAAATCATGATCCTTCTATCGTTTTCCGGGGTCGTCATCAAAGGGGTCCTTCCGAGGCTTCCTTTTAGAGTAAATATTATTGATCCATAATCTATTTTTTTTTTATTTTGTACTCTATTCATTAAT
>JAWNNP010001637.1:0-68654 GCA_035044805.1 Leucophenga maculata | reverse complement strand
AAAAAAAAGAAAAAAAAACATAAGGCGAACGCAACAACAACAAAAAAAAAACAACATTTTTCGCGGACAGTTTGCTCGATTGGGTCAGTGGCTGAGCGACGAACGAGTCTGTTCGTTTTGAGCGGTCAACAAAAAACCGATCGTTTTTTTCGCTTACCCAGAAACCCGCGACCGACGACACCAACGAAAAGAAAAAGTCGGCTGCTGTTGAGACCGTAAGCGATAGCATTTAATTTTTTTCGGTCTTTAGAGTGAGCAGACCGCGCCAAAACATTTGGTTGAGCATATTTTGCGAGCTCTGGATAAAAATGAAATTGCTACCCTTCTCTGCAAAAACTGGTCGAACGCCTCACGCGACTCTAACTATCCAACTATTATATTCTTTTTTTTTTTTTTTATTTTCAATAAACTTACAATCTGTTTTCTTTACATTTAGTAATTGGTTTAATTAATTTATATTGTATGTGAATTTTCATGCGTTATCAATCGTTTGATGTGGAGGTGACTGCATTTCTTAATGGTTTCTGTCACTGTGTCGATACCTAGGTCACGATGAATGTCCCTGTTTGCTACATACCAATCAGCTTTCGTAATTATTCTTAGCATTTTTGACTGAGTCCTTTGAATAATTTGTAAATCCGTTTTGCTTACTGTTCCCCAAATCTTTATCCCGCATTTCCATATCGGCATAATAATTTCTTTATATATTTGGTTTTTATTGTATAATGATTAAGTTGTCGAAATTTATTTTTGACTTCATTTCGTTTGTTTGTTATATGTTGTTTCCATATAAGTTTAGCATCTATTTTGCATTGTTTTGAATTTTGATTTCTTCGTCCTTTATTTTAAGTGGGTATTTATTAGATTTCCTATTTGTATATACCACTTGAATCGTTTTTTCTTTGTTAATTTCAATTCCCCATTTTTCGAACCATATCATTGTATTTGTTATAATATCTTGTAGTGTGTTTGTAGCTATTTTTTCATTTTTGTCGGAATCCATAAGAATAGTGTCATCAGCGAACGTCGCTATCATTGTCCCTTGGTCTGTTGGCGTTGGAATATCTGCTGTGTATAATAGATATAGTAATGGGCCAAGTACACTTCCTTGGGGTACTCCCGCTGTCATTGGTAAGACATTTGAACATGCATCGTCATATTTTATGTAAAAGTATCGGTCATTAAATTTAAATTAGATTATATATATTTTGTGGCAGTATATTGCTTAGTTGTGTCACACTTTGTCAAATGCTTTCGCAATGTCAAGATAAACAGCCGCTATAGTAGCGACGCACAGCAATACATAATTTTTTTTGTAGACACGTAAGGAATTTTATTTCACACTAGTTGGTAAGTCAAGAATTGTTAGTATGTAAGTTAAAATCACTTTTGTTAGTTTATAAGTCGAAATTTCTGCAATTAATAAACGAATAATTAAGTAGGAGTATTAGGTCACATAGCAGCTGACAATTTCAAAAGACTCGCACAATAGAAGTAAATAGGTAGGGTGCACACAACAACGGTACCATCTAAAGTTCTGCTACTGTGCCGAACAACGGTAGCAGCGGCGCCAATAAAAAAGGCAATAGGCGCAGGCGCAACAACAAATAATATTGTGATAAACCGCAATCGAAAGCACAGTAACAACAAGTAAGGAATTTACAGTCGGGCGTAACCGACTGTAAGAGGCCCTGTACCAGTTCAGCTCGCCTAACAAACACATTAAATGTTTCCCGAGCTTATGACCAAACGCATGACCACTTCTCACTTCGCAAATATGAATGAAAAGAAAAGGGGGGTTAGTCAAATTCAATTGCTTATAAAATCGTCATTTATTATCCGATTTTGATGAATTGATCATTTTTTTTGTGGCGAAGAATTTTTTAGCCTTGGGGTGATTTTTTGGGGAAGGGGGGAGGGGCAAAATTTTAAAATAAACTTGTGAAATTCCGGAGCAGTCCTAGTCGAATGCAAAAAACACGAAGTCTCTATCTATTACCGTTTCCGAGATCCTTTCGTTCATACAGACGGACGGACAGACGGACATGGCTATATCGACTCCTCTATCACTCCTGACCATAATGGGGGTAACTTTGGGGGGTCTCCGACCATTATTTCTACCTGTTACATACATTTGCACAAAACCAATAGGCTCTTGTACCTTCGGTACAGGGCCTAAAAAGTGCAGTCAGCAGCAACAGATGGTACCGTGCAAAACAGATTGAGGGAAAAATACAGCAAATAGTAAATGCGACAAATGCAAAGACTGTAGCAGGCAGAGGCATGTTAGCGTGACAAGGAAAGGAGAATCGCCGCAACAGAACTAACGGAGCGTGTTGTTTTCGGCGATTCTCAAGAGTTGTACTTAAGCAAGGGCATTTGAATAGTCAATGACTGCGTCTTAGACTGGCATGCAAACCAGTCGCCTCTGGAAACGGAGCAAATTAAAGACAAAGTCGCTTTTGTGCTGGAAAACCAGCCATGGTCTTGTGGAACAGGACGACCGGTGGTACCAGATAAATTCTCAGAAGGCACTGCTGGCATACAAGGTGCTGATAGGTAGAATCGGTGTTGTGGGCAACCAGACACCTGGAGCACTGTTGGAATGCAAGGTGCTGATTGGTAGTATAGGTGTTGTGGGCAACCAGACACCTGAAAGCACTGTTGGAAGACAAGGTGCTGATAGGAGATTGTAACAAGTTATAGAAGTATTGGTAGGAACATTGTAGGTACAAATCAGCTGACGCAGTTGGCACCGGAGTTGTGTGGCGAGAGTCGAGCGAGTCAGCGAAGGGACGGTAAGAGTAACCCACCCTGTGTGATTGTAAGTTTAGCCCGTAAGTTATTATATTGTAAATAAAGATCTTGAAATTAACTTTAAACCTCTGAAGTACTTACTCTTCTAGCAAAATAGGCTTTGGTTTCGACATTAATTATTAAATTTCTGTTGCGACGAACTCTGGACACAAGGCGAGGATACCCCAGCCAGAGACGTCGTTACAAGCTATACAGTATTTCTTTTTATCAATATCGTCCAATATTTTATTTACAACTCTGTGTATTTGTTCTACTGTTGAGAGGCGTCGTCTAAAACCAAACTGGTGGATATGGTGTTATTTTGTGTCAAGATTGGCTCTAGTCGAGTATAGAAGATTTTTTCAAATATCTTTGATATGATTGGAAGTAGGCTGATAGGTCGGTAGGAGCCCGTCTTTGTCGCATTTTTATTCGGCCTGGGAATATGTGCTATCTGTGCAACTTTCCAGAGAACTGGAAAGTATTGTAGTCTAAGTATCGCATTAAAAATATTACGTATATATGCTTAAGTAATATGCGGAAGCTCTTTAAGAATTTTTCCACTGATCTGGTCATATCCAGGCGTTTTCTTGTCATTTAGTTTACTAATATGTTTTTTTATTTCGGTTATCGTTGTCCTTTGTATGGCACTGCTTTCGTTCAGAAGCGTATGATTGACCTCGGTATTTAAGTTGTCCATGTAGTTAGAAAATGTATTTATAAAGTGTTGTGCCAAAATATCCGTTCAATTTTTTCGTGGCTCTCCATAGAGAGTAGTTTTTTGCTATATTTGTACCAAGGTTTGTCAAATATTTTTTAAGCTGTTTGTCCTTGTCTTGTCAATAATATTTTTAGTTCATACGTTGCTTTATTTAATATAGATTTATCTCTAGGATGTCTATTGGTTTGCCATTTTTTCCTTAGTCTTCTTTTTTGTATAATTTTTTTTTTTATGTGGTTCGGTAGGGTCTTATGTATTTTGGGTTCAAATTTGGCGTCAGATGTACTATTGCTGAGTCAATTTCATTATTTGATGTGAGTAATACGTGATTTTTACATTTGTAGGGGGAATGTTTTTAAATATGCAAAAGTCAATTAAATCTGGTAGTTTTTTTGGGATCACTTGGCCAGTATGTTGGTTCTCTTGTGCTTAGAAATAGACTGTTGTTTCGTCTAATAGCGTCAAGTAGTTGCCTTCCCTTGGCATTTGTCAATCTAGATCCCCATAGTTCTTAGCGTTAAAATCACCGATTTTAAATAGTCAAGGTATTCTACTTTAGTGTTATTATATTTAGGTGGGAAGTAAGTGGCTTATAAGGTGGTTTGGCCAATTGCATCTGTAATGGCAGTAGAGGTGGCTTGGATGTGGTATGTTTTGAATCAGTCAAGTTCCATGCATTTCATTTAATTTTTTACAATTATAGCGGTTCCATCGAGGGCCCTGTTGTCAGGGTGATTTGTATAAAAAACTTTATAATTTGGTATTTTAATGTAGGTTTTTTCTGTGGCGTGCGTCTCTGATATCAGCATGATGTCAATTGCTTTGTCAATAAGGAAGAATTTTAATTCCAATAAATGGCGAGTAAGTCCGTTGGCATTCCATATTCCTATTGAAATTTTATCTACGTTCATTTAATTTAGTCAACAGTAGCGTCACGATGTTCTTCATATTGCTCATCTGGGAGATTAATTAATCATACTTTTTAATTCTGATTGGTCGTCATTCTGTGTTGTTGCTGCTTGTGATGTATTATTTTAATTTTTTGTGTCGTGTACTTTGTCCATTGTTACCACTCTTGCATAAAATAGTCATGGAGCAATGTTCGTTGCCATATTATTGTCTGTGGTTGGCGGATTTGAGGTTTGGGTTGATGGTAACTGTTTTTTGCGCAGACTAGGGAATTTTTGTATTTGTAAGCTTTTGTAAGCCCTTATAATTTGCTGTGTGATTTTCCCCGCAAAGGGCACATTTAATATGTTTTTTTTCTTCCGTCTAAATTATAGTACAGTTCAATGTGCTTGTATTTTTATTTCATTATTTGTTAGTGCTCTCATCTCATATTTGGTATCTTGTAGGGAGTTAAGAGCTGAACTCAAAGCGTTTACATTTTCAAAACTTTGTATATAAATGGGTGGAGGTTTTGGTTTTCGTTTTTCTTGTTGAATTTGTGTGGTGGGTATTGTTTCTGTCCCACAGTCAGTTTGTTCGTCTTCGTCTTCTGCTAGGATTGCAAAACTGTTTGTTGAATTTGTTGTTGTTTGCTGGCTCAGCCAATAATTTGGTAGTTTTGTTTGTGTAGAACTCTGAGTTTTGTTTCTGTGCTTCTTGTTGTTAGTTTTATGTTCTGTTATGTTTGTGGGAGACTGCTTGTCGCGTCCTCGCTTTAAATTCGATTTTTTATTGAACTTTGTACTTGCGTGTTTGGTGTTGTTAGTGTAGTTTTTGTATCCGTTTCAGATGTAATTACCGCGGCCAGAGAGCAGGCTGTTGTAGTGGTTGCATTCGATGCGACGGTTGTAGTGCTTGTTCTTGTTGTTATTGTAAGTGGAAGTGTAGAGAAAGCAGTAGTTGAAGCAGCTGTTAATGCTGTGTTTGTAGTGGGAGTTGTTGTTGACGTTAGTAGCGGGAGCGTAAAGAGAGGAGTTGTTGTTGAAGCGCACTGCTGTTTCCATGGTATTGAACAGCTTTCATCAGCATCTCTTCTACTCAAGAGAGCAGGAGAACAAGATCTTGCTCTGGGTTCATTTGTTGTTACGTTGGTGTTGGAATCATTGTTGTTATTGTTTTGTTCGGATACAAATGAGTAATATGCGTTTCTATTTGTTGTTGTTTGAAGTGGTGGCTTCAAATTTTGAGCATGAGACGCACCCATGATTAAAAGTTTATTTTTGTTGTTTAATTTTATATTTTTATTATATTTTCACTTTGCAAAAAATAAAAAAAAAATAAAAATATTATATATATAAATATAGTTTTCAGTTTACAGTGTGAATTATAACATATAACGCATCAAAAATTTGATTTTTGCTTGGAGCACTCAAAAAACACTTCCGCTCGTAGCTGAACTTGAATGTTGAATATTTCTTTTAAGAATAGACCAGTAGTAACATTTAGTATCTTTTAGAGAGTGCAGTTGTTGATTCCACCAGGGGACATTATGGTTTTTGTTTGGGTTGTAAGAGGATTGTGGGATATAGATGTTAGCACTTTGTCGAATCAATTTAGCAATATTAGCGGATTCCTTGTTGATATTGGTGCTTACTGACTTAGTGAGCTTGTATGTAAATGTGGATGCTGTATATAAAGGCCAGTTAGCTAGGTCGGTTTTAAATTTTGGCACAAATTTAGTGGGTGAATCACTTTCAAAAAGGAATATAATTATTGGGTAGTGGTCACTGCCATCAAGACTAGAATCTATCTTCCAAGATGAACACGGCACAATGGACGGGGTAACAAGTGTTAGGTCGATGTTTGTAAAGGTGTGGTGTGTACTGAAATGGATAGGTGCACCGTCATTTAAAAGAATAAGAGGCGACTGATTAATAAATTTGTAAAAAATATTTCCCTTGGTGTTATTGACGGAAGAGCCCCATAGCTGATGCCAACTATTGAAGTCTCCCGTAATAATAGTTGGGAATGAAAGGTTATTGTATACGTTGTATAGGTTTTTTAAAGAAAAAGTTTTGCTGGGAGGTATATAAAAACTTATAATGTTAAATGTTGTTTTTAGGTGATACGAACGTAGATAGTATCAAAGTCCTGATTGCAGTTAATTAGTTCGTGTTATAATGAGATATGGATTAGAAGGGCAACGCCTCCCGAGGCATTAGGAGAAGAATTAAGTTGATAAAGTTGGTAATTTATTGGTATGGGTACGTTAAGAGGAGTGGAGAAGTGTGTTTCTTGAAAAGAGATAATTTTAGGACCATATTATTTTAAAATAAACTTGTGAAATTCCGGACCAGTCCTAGTCGAATGCAATCGATGATCCCCGCTTTATCCGCGATGCAGCGATTAATGTTTTGACAAGATTCCATTTCTTCGGAATCGAGAACAAAGCTTGTTGCTCTGCAAAACTTTGTCGAATGACCACAGTTTCTGCATTTAAGAGGTTGGGGTATGTATGGGCTTATTGTTGTTTGTGTGGTTTGGTGTGGTAAATGTAAGTACATATAATCAAACCGGTCTCAATAAGGTTTTCTTTATCTTTTTTTAGAATTGTTTTGCATTCAACGACATTATACGAACGAAGTTCGATTTTAATATCCTCTTCGGAAATTCCTCTTAAGCTGTTGCAGTAAACTACTCCTTTTGACATGTTGAGTGATGAGTGTTCAGATACTTCGACTTGTATGGAGTTGTTCAGTGAAGTAAGAGTTACAAGTTTGGATGCCTAAAACTGTTTTTCCTGCTCATTATAAGAAATTTCGGTTCAGGCGCGATGTTGGTTATCTGTTTTGATTTATCTGCTGTGAATTGGTTACAGTTGCTGCTGTTTGTTGTTGGAATTATTTCGAGAAAAATAAACCGTAACGCGGTTAGTTAATTTTGTTTAATTTCTTTACAAGAAAAAATTGATAGCGGTCTTACGACGGAGGCTTAGGCATGTCTGTTCTCTATGCAAGCAGATTCTGAATTTTGATGGGATCCATTGTTCAAAAAAAAATTTAAAATCGGTCCACAATTGTCGAAGAAATCGGTGAACATACATAAAAGGAAAAATAAGAATAAATACAAAACATACCTAAAGACGAACATAGAACCACTTCCTTTTCGAAGTCGGTTAAAAATGACAACTGGTTCTTTTGCTTCAACAACTCGTGGTGGAAAGTTCGTTTCAATGAAGTTTTCGATTAAATCTTTGAAAAAAGAGTGAGACTTAACTTTAATACGTGCGTTTATGTTTTGTATGAAAACAAATTTGACCTTCAAAAATGTCTTGCCCAGCCCTTAGAATAGAATAGAATAGTAAGAATTTTGCCACATTGATGTTGGAATGGAGTATATCGCTGCATAGCAGCAAACACACGCGACAAGATAAGTCAAGTCAGAGAGGAAAGAATGAAACAGATAGCGATAGCGACGCGGTCATAGTGTAATAATGCATCTATAATTATACCATGGACGCTGTCAACACAAGAACAAAGAGTTAAGCTGTCTACAGACGACGAACAGTTTGCTGTTGTTTGCTTGTTGACCACAGACGGCGAGCGACTTATTAATTATTTTAAATGAGTAGGACGGTCGATATTATTGCTATTCTTGCCATACATATTCAGAAAGTTATTATATTTCGTCTATTTTCTTTTGATTTTAAAACTAATAATTTGCGGACGTCATATCGCCGCGAACTGAAAAAAAACGATAGTTTGAAGTCTGGTGCTGGAGCAGATGGCAAGCACGTGTCCCAGCTGTGGTACTTCGACCTAACTCTGCAGCACAAAAAGTTTTGGCTCGAAAAATGATTTAGGATGTTTTATTTCACGGTTGCATTGGTAATTTGCAATTTAGATGTACAATCAACATGCACAATAGTTTGAATAATCAAAATATTATGCAGTCGCCATATAACATTTCGATGCCACAACAAAATTCGCAACGGGTGCTTCCCAATTTTCAATCCGTGCATTATGCACGTGTAATGCCACAAAGTATACATGTTCCTACACCACAAAGCAGTAGTTCGTCACTTTTCCTAAGCAGATCATCGACTCCTCAAGGAAACGACAATGCCGTTTATATTGTGGATGCTTCCACCTCATCGGAATCGATGAACCCCGCTTCATCCATTGTCGGTCATTCATCAAGTTTCCAATCGAGAACTGATGATAATTTAAACGATTATTTTTCAAATTTCAGTGTAGATAATAAAAATGTATAATTTTTTTTGCTTGAAATAAAAGATTAAATTATTTAACATACTTGTATATAATTGCTTTAATAATTGCTGCTAATTGTTTAGGTTGCTATTGCCGTCAAAAACTACAGATCCTCAAAACTGTTTTCGCTTGCCAGAATTCGAAGAGTGACTGCAAGTCGGTGATGAGGAGGTATAGCTTCTCTCATCTTTTTGTTTTGCTTTGTTGTAATATGAGCAATATTTTTTAATAGTTTTTCAAAAGTTGGCTGTCCCATGCGAACATAATTTTTTAAATCCGCTTCGGCCGTAAACTTTAATTCCTTCAACAGCTCCTTCTGTCCAAGAAGATCTCTCTTCTTGTACCATTCTTTGCACCACATTTTAATCTCTTTGATAACAGACTTGCACCGCAAATCGTGTTTTAATCTTCAAAAATACAAAAACACCAACTTAAAAATGTTTGTGCTTTTTAGGTCCAATTGGTTTTCTGCAAATGTATGTAACAGCTAGAAATAATGGTCATAGACCCCCCAAAGTTACCCCCATTATGGTCAGGAGTGATAGAGGAGTCGATATAGACATGTCCGTCTGTATGAACGAAAGGATCTCAGAAACGGTAATAGACACAGACTTCGTGTTTTTTGCATTCGACTAGGACTGCTCCGAAATTTTACAAGTTTATTTTAAAATTTTGCACCTCCCCCTCCTTCCTCATAAAATCACCACCAAAGCTAAAAATCTCTTCGGCACAAAAAAAGTATGCCAGTGTAGAAAAGCCAAAATCCAAAAAGTTCATCAAAAGCGGATAATAAATGACGATTTTATAAGCAATTGAATTTGAAAGGACCCGCCTTTTATAAGGCACATATTCGTGCAGTGAGAAGTGGTCATAAGCTCGGGAAACATTTAATGTGTTCGCTACGCAACCTTACGACTGTAATTTTCTTACTTGTTTTTTTGTTTTTACAATATAAACTGTACCAGTTTACAGTTTCGAACTATGCAAGGCTGCTGCTGCCGCTGTCACAAAGAGCATAACAAAAAATATTGAAGACAATAAAAATGCAAAAATAAGCATAAACACAAATTCTACACTCCAAGCTGTAAATTTCTATTAACAGACATTAACAACAACAACCATGGCTGAACCACCCGACAGAAGACAATCCGCTAACCAACAACAATTCACGATTAATAAAAACTAATTATTAAATATACAGCAACTATACCCTATCCAACGTCTCTCTCTTTTTAATTAAAAAGGTTATGGACAACATTTGCAGCGGTGAGGTGGACGAATGCAAATCACTTTGTAATGGAACAACTCTTATAAAAACAAAAACGTTCATTCAAAGCATCTAAACTAATCACACTGCCTTCACTAAACAACTTAATCGAAGTCGAAGTCAACGAGCACCTTTCACTAAATACCTCAAAACGTGTTATCTACTGTAATAACTTGAGAGAAATCTCAAGATATTATCATGGATGAACTACGCTCGCAAAACGTTTGCGAAACAAAATAAATATTAATGGAAGTTAATAATACTCTAATTGAAACTGGTTAGCGACATCTTGATCGGTTTTAAAAAAAAAAAAAATTTCCAATTCTATGCATGAATTGCGGAAGGCTTGGTCACCCAACCAAAGCCTGAAAAGCACTAAACTTTGTCTTACCTGTGGCAATCAAGATCACCTTGATCCTGAAGCAATAGAAACGTGCAATCAACTTAACTGCTGCATTAATTGCAAAGAAGATAATGTTAAAAATTATCACCACAATCCCCTCGAAGAAAAATGTCCAACATTTGTAAAACACAAAAAAATTGTTGCCATTAGAGTGCTGGAGAAAACGGACATAAAGACAGCTAAGTCCATCTACGATGACCGACATCGACCGAAAGCGCTAACATTTCTATTAAACAAAACTCTCCCGGTCGCAATAAAAACCATTCAGTACCCTGGTGGAACTCTCATCTTTTCCCTTAAGCGACAAAAGAATATTTAATGGACAGTTCTAAAAAATAATATTTGCAGTGTAAACATCTTAGCATTAAAAAAGTCCAACGCAATATTTAAGCGCGAACTAAAAATAGCAAAACGCTCCTCTTAAGTAGCATTTACAGCTAAAATTAGTCCCAACACCCCTCCTACAACAATCTGGTCTAATATCCGCACATTCTGTGGATTAAAGCAGCGTTTACCAATCCACTGATATACTGATATCTTAGATACTTCAATTATAAATTGGCAGCAAATAGTAGAAAAGTTCTGTTCTCAATGATCCTCAGTATACGATGACTCCAAACTCAATGACGCTTTCCGCACCAATAAATATAGAACCACTCCTTACTCCAACTCTTACAATCCCTCTCCCTCAACTGTCCAAATCGAGTCTGTCAATTGCTATTTCCAGACTGAAAGGCGAAACTCCAGGTCTTGACAGAATATCTTATCCAATGCTAAACAAGTAAGGAAATTTCAGTCGGGCGTAACCGACTGTAAGAGGCCCTGTACCAGTTCAGTTCGCCTAACAAACACATTAAATGTTTCCCGAGCTTATGACCAAACACATGACCACTTCTCACTGCGCGAATATGAATGAAAAGAAAAGGGGGGTCGTTCAAATTCAATTGCTTATAAAATCGTCATTTATTATCCGATTTTGATGAACTTTTCGGATTTTGGCTAAGAAGGACAATATCTCTATACTGGCATACTTACTTTTTTTTGTGCCGAAGAAATTTTTACCCTTGGTGGTGATTTTATGGAGAAGGGGGAGGGGCAAGTTTTAAAATAAACTTGTGAAATTCCGGAGCAGTCCTAGTCGAATGCAAAAAACACGAAAGTCTCTATCTATTACCGTTTCCGAGATCCTTTCGTTCATACAGACGGACGGACGGACAGACGGACATGTCTATATCGACTCCTCTATCACTCCTGACCATAATGGGGGTAACTTTGGGGGGTCTCCGACCATTATTTCTACCTGTTACATACATTTGCACAAAACCAATAGGCTCTTGTACCTTCGGTACAGGGCCTAAAAACTAAAAATATGGCAAATAGACCCAAAAATCATAAACTACGTTTTATACTTTATGAGGAATTGAAAAATAGCAGTGAAAGTTAACGGTCATCTCTCATCAGTTCAACCAATATATAATAGAATCCCGCAGGGATCACCCCTCTCCGCCATTTTATTTCTAATAAATAGCCTACAACAAGCTTAACCGTGTTTACACATCCACAGTAGCCAGATGAATACAACATTGTAAAGAAACTCAATAAACTCAATTCCGTTTCATTAGACGCACTGCTTAGTGATATCTTAGAATGGTGTGATTATTCTGGACCTTATAATATAGTCCAATATTGACTTCGTCATCTATCTCAATGGAAGCGCCCGTAAATCCCAAACCAATAAATAAAATCAATCTATTATTCAGCAATTATATTGGCTCTCAGTGCTTTTAAGACCACACCTACCTACAACCTCATCTTCGAATCCAACATTTCCCCGCTAAAAATCAAAAAACAGTATATCACAGCCAATCTGATCAAACCGGTCCATCTCTCCTATAACTCACCTCTAACCATCCCTCTATTAAAGATTAACAAAGCCAAAAAACTAAACCATAAAGTTGGCTCCGCTCTTCAAAATGCTATAAACCTTAACAAAAACCTCGAGCCCCAACAAAACCGATTCCAAGCATCAAACTTAATTGTCCACACTTCTCTTCACTCACTACCAAAATCTTTCACTCCACCAGAAATTGATCACCAAAATTTTCTCCATTTAAAAGATTCCCTCAACACATACAACTTTATTTATACCGATGGGTCAAAGACGGGCTATGCTTCGTCATGCAGTATTGTCACTGACAGTATACTGACCAATTCATTCTTCCCTATCACAGTACAATATTTTCAGCACAAATAATTGCCATCTTCAATGCTATACAAGTAGCCAAACATTTGCCTCATCAAACAGCGATCTGCACTGACTCACTATCTTTCATAAATGCAATAGCAAACCCTCATAATGAAGCTTACTGCCCATTTAATATTAAACAAGCTTTAATCTCACTATCACCAAAAATTAAAATCATTTGGGTGCCAGAACATTGCCTTATATCGGGTAATGAAAGAGCCGATGATGTCGCTAAAGCGGCTTTGCAACTTACTCCTACTTTCACATAAAATCACAATGCTTCCGACATACTCAGTTACATTAAACTTATCAACAAATAAAACCTAGTTCAACGACTTCTACATTACAATAAATAACAATAAAGACACATTAAAATAACAATAAAAGATAACCATACTTTTTCTCACTTGCAACATACTATCCTAAAAGCGCTGTGATGCCAGCCGTCTCAGAATGCAGTTTAACTCCATTTAAGCTTTTCAATGAATGGAAAGTATCTATGGAACCAAACAGCGAGAAGTCATTTTCATGTATAGTGGAAGAATAGTATTCTCATGTTGCTTGAGAATGGCACACAAGCAAGATGAAGATTTTCAAATTGGTGCCAACTACTATATGCGATTGACTGACAAAATTGGTTTCATGGCTACTTGATAGATTCTGTCATCAAGAAAAATGTGCATATTGAGTATCAACTGTTCAGCGATTGCGTATCGATATGTAACAACGTTGAAGACCTGTCTACTGAATTGTATACTTATTTAAGGCTTGTGTTTTTCATTACCACTGATGCGGCGGACAATATTAACTGGCAGCAGCTGATAACTAACAAAACTAATATTTCGGTGCGCTTTCAGCTAAATGACGCTGATGCTGCTAAGGCCATGTATTGTGCGCTGTATGCGCAAGGTAAGATGTTGGGATGGGGCCCTCTAGCAACTATTTTTATAACCTTATACTATTATCTAAGGCACCAATTGCGTCAGATGATCCAAAATATACATCAAAAGTGCTAAGCAATGTAACTTAAATGGCCTTTAACCGTCGTCCAGTGCAGCCGCTGGAATTTTATGCGCTGGACTATGTCAACCTCATCGAATAGCTCGTACAGCTCAGGGTTCATACGGGACCTAAACTCGTCGCCGATTCTAATAGGACCCAAAATCCTGACAAGAATCTTCCTCTCAAAGACTTCCAACGCTTTTTCATATGACTTAATCACGGTCCATGCCTCTGTGCCATACAGTAGGACCAGAAGTATCAGCGCCTTATAGATCTTGCTTTACGTCTTCTGAGAGAGGGCTTTACTTCTAATTTGCTTGCTCAGCCCAAAATAGCATATATTTGCAAGCCTGATTCTTCGCCTGATCTCCAGGCTGACGTTGTTGTTGCTGGTTATTTCGGATCCAAGATAGACGATAACTAACCAAGACGCGATGACGGTGTGCGAGAAGACACAGAGTACTACGTCTTGCCCTCATTCACCGATAGTTCCATAAGCCGAGACTGTTTTTCAATCTCCAAGAACACCTTGCTGACTAGCCGTTTCCTGCGTACCGATGATATCAATGTCATCCGCGTACGCTAGCAGCATCACTGCCTTTGAGAAGATCAAGCCTGACATATTCTGTATGTAAGTGCACTGGCGTAGAATGTATTCCCTCACCATATTGAAAAAATCGTGCAATAGCGCATTACAGTACCTGAAACCCGCCTTGGTATCAAAGGGGTCGGAGAGGTTTTTCCCCACCCTGACAACGCTTTGTGTTTGTGATAGCATCATCATGCAAAGACGGACAAACTTTGCCGGGCTACCTAGAGCAGAAAGGCCGTCGAGAAACTTCGATCGTATCGACGTGTCGAAGGCGGCTTTATAATCGAGAAATACGTGATGTGTGTCTTTTTTAAGCTCATGAGAATTTTGAATATTACTGGTCGACCTTTTCGGTCTGAAGCCACACTGATATTGACCTATCACTGAATCCGTATATGGCTTCAGCCTATTACACAATGTGAATGACAGAATCTTATATCTGATGGTAAGGAGACTTATTCCGCGGTAGTTGGCGCAAGCAGCGGGGTCTCCTTTCTTAAAGATAGGACAGAGAGCGATACAATGCTTTATGTAAATGTGGTTGCATGAAAATAAATAAATAAATAAGCCAGCCGTTGGCTATGTTGTGCTCGTTCAAGACGCTAACGACGTTAACTACCGTGGCAAGGTATTTGCAACTGTCAATTGCATATTTTGGTATTTTTTTTTTTTTTTGCTAGATATCTTTAACGAACAGCGAAAACTGCACTATTTCTTGTATTATTTTGACACGGGCAACTAGCACAACAACGTTCAGTTCTCCGAACTGCTGGAGGCTTGTAATTTTGATCGACATCTTCCCACACAGTATTTTTCAATGCCTTAGTACGAAATTCGAGGCAAAAACTCAATGCAACTTAATGCACACATTTAAAGAACACAACGATATGCAAGATTAGTACTACGAGAATGATTCATTATTTGAAGATTTAAATATATTCCGTGTAAACCAAGTACCTCTAAAAATAAATATGAGTTCTGCCCAAATGGAAAACAATGGATTTTAACAATTTATATGAGGTGATAAAGTGAGAATTGCAAAACCTGCCGTTCTTCCAACCACTGCTGCTGCGGGTAAATCTAAGCCACCTTCATGTTATAAAGTGGGAATCGCAAAACCTGCAGTTCTACAATATGAAGCACGATAAAAATTCATGGCATAACTGGCTGCATAATGAGCTTGCTCCTGGCTCAAAAGTATGAGACAATAAAAGGTCCTTTTTAGGGGTGCTAGCTTCCCTTGCACTATGTCAATATGAGTAGATTTTTCATATTTTTCATATTAATAAACAAATCGAAAAGTACAAGTCTCAGGCATAGCTTATTATTCGGTAGGATCATACGTCAAAGTGCAGCAATAAAAACTTTACTAGAGTATACGGATATATTTTCCATCGAGTCTACACATATATTTTTAAGCGCGAGTGATTTAAAGAGTTACGTTGTTGAAAGATGACTATTTGGCCGATAACTTGGAAGAGGAGCCGCAGTTGCCGAAAAAGAAGACCAAGGCACAGAATCGCACGGAAAAGCGTTAGAAAAATCGTGTAAAGATGGTCACTGCAACAGGATCAGCCACGTTGGTAGTTAGATCTATCCAAGCAACTTGAGAAAATCTCCATGCGACATTTAGATACCATTTTTACTGAAATCTTCAAGAGAAAGATTCTTTGGAAAAGACTTGCGACCAGTTGCGGTAACCAAGTGTCCATAGTTATAAGTTTCTTGTTTACAAGCAATACTCGATGATATTTTCTCTCGCTTGCAGTTGGGCAACTTCCATCAGCTTGCTACATCTGAAAAGTTCTAAATGTATTATTTTGAAGTGGTGCATGCAGTTTGATATGTCACATTGCGCTGTCGCACTTCAAACAAACCTAATTAACTGTAAAAAGGTCAAAACTACTAAAAGCCCATAGTAGGTCTTGATTTATATTTTCATTTCATAAATCATTCCTATTTTAAATTGTTCCATAGCACTATGTTCCGGTTGTTCTAAATTTTCCGTTTTTTATATATTTTTTTTTATTTTAAATTCTTTTAAATGCTTTTAAACATTTTAAATTCACTAAGCCAAACTATACCCAAATATATCGGTCGCGAAATCCGCTTTTAAAATATATTTGTTCGCAAAAACCATATCGTGTATAATATCGTAACTTCACACATAACAATTTGACAAGAATGCCGACATTCAAAAAATGCGACCTGTGCCGACCGGTAACCATCCAAAATTTAACGGAAAACACTGCGCGGTATTGTGAAAATCGTCCGCCTTATGTAGTACGAAACAAAGGATGTGTTTGGCAGCGCCGGACTATAGTACCCCGGAACACTACACTACGCCAGCAGAAACAGACGCTACAGTCATGGTACGCCACAAATCGTTACCTCGTCAATAGAATTGCACATGTACTGCAACGTTCGGCGCTGGAAGTGTGTACATTTTTGTATAATTTTACATGGCGACAATTTGGTAAGGCAGCTAATCCATACGGATACAATTCGTGCGTTGTACCAATGACCGAAATCGATTCAAGTGAGATATATATCGGCATATTTGATGAGGCGGGCAACTTGCGTGATCCAATGCTTACAGCGCATTTAGTCAATTTGCTACACATAATGCAGACTGCGATGAGCGATCCCTCTTTAGATAATAGAGCCGCTTATGAACGTTGTCCGACGGCAGCCTCACGTTCTGCTAAGAGAGCTGCGGCAGCGCGCGCTCAGCACATTGATATGTATGAGGTTTTGCAAATGAATCCTCCAAAAGGCAAACGTGGCTGCTACGGACTGTGTGATCCATTGGGAATGGCACGGCAACGCAAGCCATGCAATACGTATATTACTACGCGTGAGTGCGATGCAGAGGCGTGCGCAGTAGATGACGAACTTATCCGTAGACTGGGATTCGGTGCCTCGGACGATTGGAGCTCGATGGTAGAAAGCGGTTCAGGCAAAAAGGATGCGGTTGGAAAATCACGACGCAGACTTGTCGACAGCACGGATGCGAGTGGCGGACCATTAAAGAAAAGCGCAATCGATCAGAAGCGGCGTGGCAGTACTGAAAGAAGAGGTGCACTAAAAGGCAAAGGTAATGGAGCAGAAGAATATGACGATGTTGACAAGAAGGGACGTGCAGGTGCTAAATCAAACGATAAACAAGATGCAGCATTTGATAGAACCAGTGCCGAAAAAGGACCGGGAAAAACGCCAGGCAAAGTGCTAAGTGCAAAAGAACAAAAAGAAGAGGATGCTAAAAGAAAAGCGCAACCCGAAGCAGAAGGAAAAGGTGCAGCAACGAAAACTCCGAAACAAGCGGAAACTCAGAAACAAGCGGAAGCTCAGAAACAAACGGAAGCTCAGAAACGAGCGGAAGCTCAAAAACAAGCGGAAGCATCAAAAAAAGGCGAAGAGAAGACGCCAGATACGGAAAGACAAGCAGATGTTTCTTCAGCAACGGTTGCAGAGTCTGTCAAGGGCAAAAAACGTGCATCAATCAAAAGCGATGCAGGGCGTAAAGGTAGCGGAACAAAAGCTAGAACACAGAAAGGCAGCAAAGGCGCTGATAAACGCGGCTCAAAGGGTCAAGGTGGCAAGGTCGGTGGAGCGAAAAGCAAAAAAGGTAGTCAAGTCGGACCGACGACAACGGCAAGTTCGGGCAAGAAAGTCGAGATTCGCGGTGGACAGAAGCGTCGTGTGACTCCACACTCTAAAAATATACGAGGCGACATGTTTGAAAGTGTGCAACATCCACAGCAACAACAGCAAACATCAAAAGTTATACGTGAGCTTACTGCAGAAGAATTGGATATGTTAGCTAGTACTAAGCCCCGATCAACAACAACTCAACGAAGATCCACAGCAGACAGCATTTCAGACTTATACACTAAAGTCGCAGGTGGGTCGGACCGCTTCCTATATAAATCAGGGCCTGCAAAGCCGACACCACGTATTAAACATATGCATTTCGATTGGCCCAGACCACCAATCGTTGTGCGCCCCAAATATGTTGGCACCGGCAAGACTTATTATGGCGCTCAGATACCGGTACTTATGCACGAACCGTTTGATAACACAAAACCGTGGACCTGGATACGCCGCCATCCGAACCAACTGCGTATAACGCCGAGCGGTAGTATAGGTCATGGACCGGTGCATCGTTATCGACGTCAATCAGTTGAAGAAGCCTACCAAGCCGCACAACTGAAACGTCCGATATCTAGTATCATGGATGTAAAAATGACACCTACCATGAAGACATATCCAATGTTCGGCTATGATGAAGTACTAGAAAAGAGGGGCTCAATTGTAAGCACTGCCACGGCGAAGAGCACTCTTTTCGAAGAGAAAGCGGCAAGTTTCGAAGACTTTGATCCAACAAAACTTTTATAGTTAATGTTAAAATATTTTTTTTATAATGTATCAAGTCGCCTGGTAAATGGTCATTATAAAGGTGATAGTTAAGAAAAAACAGCCTTTTAAATTCAATAATAGCACAAAATTCAAACTAGAATAGACATGAAGCGGAATGGGCGGAACAAGCTTTCCGAATAATACAAAAACATTTGCATAGAGTAGTCTAATAATTTAATATTAAATAATTGAATTATTAGAATGGATTAAAAGAATATTTTCGTTAGAATATTTCGTTAAAGTTCAGGCATACTAATATCGATTTTGAAGCCATGTAGCTACATACCAATTTTTTCAATGAAGCGCTTTTCAATTTGCCCTTTAATCGAGCGAATCGAGTTATACTTATTTACTTCATCATGGATACAAGAGGGAACAACATGAATGCACGATGCTTAGAATGACTTGCATAAAATGGCAATCCCCTGATTTCTTTCTTTCACATCTGTTTTGACTTGGTGAAATAATCCCATTTTTATGCAATTTGTTTGCTTGTTGAGGTCTTATTGTATCGTTTTGGTTTGTTTTTTGTCATTTGCTAGTTGTTGCATTCATCAGAATGGCACCACGAAATTTACTTTCATGAAAAGAAAAATTTTAAATTATTAACGTGCAAGAGGTAGAAAGTTATCAGTGCGTGAATTAGCGAAGAGGTAAAATTTCGTAGCTTGTGTAAATCCATTCTTTACTTATTTATTTATTTATATACGGTTAACTTATAATATTAAATTATAACTATTAACTTATTTACAGAGTACTGGCTGCTGAAGCCTTCGACTCTTTTGTTATGTCTAGATTTTGTTTATAATATTTGTTTGTTTAAGGAACTTTAGAATAATTGTAACATTTTTTGGTGTGGGTTGGGATAATAATTGTATGGGGTCTTTATCTTTAAATATTTGGGTGTATGATGTTTTGAGAGATGGACATTCTTTTAGGATATGTGCAATCGATACTAATGTGTTTCTGCAGAATGGACATGTATTGTCTAATGATGGGTTTAGATAGTGTTGGTGTGTTAGGTTGCTGTGACCAAGTCTGAGCCTTGTAATTTTTATTTGGTCGTATCTAGATATATTGAATTTAGGATCTAAGATTGGAGTCTTGGTCATATTTGGATGAATAAATTGATACCAATTGGATGTGTTTTGTAGAGTATTTTTTGTTTCTGTACTGAGTTTGTTTTTTAAATATTTTTTGATGTCTTGGAAGTTGAAATTTGGGGTCAGTATGAGTGGGAGTTTTGTTGCATTTTTCGCGGCGAGGTCAGCTAATTCGTTTCCCCGGATACCTACATGGCCGGGAATCCAAATGATTTTGAATTTTGGGTGGTGTTTGGTGAGTATATTACGGATGATGGATGGGTAGTAGTCGGAATTGCTGGTATTTTTTATTGCACCTATGGTTGAGAGGGAGTCGGAGTATATTGCGTATTTGCCAGGTTTGTTTTTGAAGATATTGAGGGCTTCTGTGATTGCAATGGCTTCAGCTGAAAAAACCGTTGAGAAGTAGGGTATTATGCCAGTTTTAATTATGTTGTGTTCGTTGGTTATTGCATATGCTGTTATGTTGTTTATTTGTGAGCCATCTGTAAAGATGGTATTGTGTTTTTTGTTGCTGTCCAGGATTTCTTGGAAGAGTTTTCTGTAAATAAGGGGTTGGGTTGAGGTTTTTGGATACTCACTAATAGAGGAGTCGATTGAGAGTGTGTGTAGGTGCCATGGGGGGTATGTATTATGGGGTTTCGGGGATAATGTGTGTGAGGAATGCCGAGCTTTCTTGCAGTGCTGATGATTCTATCTATTGTTGATTCGTATTTTAAATTCTTTCGAGTTTTGTAATTTTTGATTATGTTTAAGATTGGTGCGTTGTGTGAGTTTATTATTGATTTGCAGAGTTTAGCTGTCGCGATTTGGTTTCTTATGTGTAAAGGAGGTATTTGTGCCTCATGTAGCATGTTATTGACTGGAGTAGTTCTGAAAGCACCGAGTACTAGCCTTATTGCGGAATTGGTAATTGAGTTGAGGGGTCGGGAGGTAGACTGAGGTGCTGAACCAAACAGGGGGAGGCAGTAATCAATTTTTGAAATTATTATTGCGTTGGTGATGTTGATTAGTAAAGAGGTGTGGCAGTTGAATTTAGGCTGGAAAGGCATTTTATAATGTTAAGCTTTTTATCTAGCGATAATCTTAGCGATTTAACGTGGGCGTTCCAGTTGTACCTCTGGTTAAATAGGATACCAAGGAGTTTCATACAGTTAACGTTTGTTAGCTGGAGGCTGCCAGTACGGACGTTGCAAGAGCAGTTGTGTTTGCGACAGATATGTAGGTGTTGGCATTTTGTAGTGGATAACTGGGCTCCAGAGTATTCGCACCAGTCTGATATTTGGGAAAACAGTAGGGTTAGCTCGATGTCTTGGTTTTTGAGGTTTGGAATTTTTAGGATAAGGTTGAAGTCGTCTGCATATGCGCTAACTTGGATGTTTTTGTGTAGAGATATGATAGACGTCAGTTTGTTGTAAGCGATGATAAAGAGAATGACAGAGAGAGGGGAGCCTTGTGGGATGCCATTATGTAGTGGTTGCGCTGTTGAGTAATTGAGGTATATTTTAGTTATAATTTTTCTGTTGGTCATAAAGTTTTTAACGTAGTTATATATTTTGGGTCCGATATGCCATATTTTTAGTTGTTCGAGTATGGTGTGTACACCTATTCTATCGAAAGCTTTGGCGAAGTCGAGTGAAATAATTGATGTGTGGCTTCTTTTTGAGAGTGTTCTAGCTATGAGATGGTCTACAAGGAGAAGACTATCTATAGTAGATTTGCCTTTCTTGAAACCTAGTTGACTGTTGTGTATGAGTTTGTTGTTGGTAACAAACCACCACAGTCTTTTTGCGATTATTTTGTCCAATACTTTTGATAGGCAGGGATTTAGCGATATAGGTCGGTATGAGTTTATATCAGTTTTTGGGGAGGATGGTTTGAGAATTGGGATTATAATGCTAGTCTTGTATACTTGAGGTATGTAGTTGTTGAGGATAGAGTTTTGTAGGTGTATTATACGAGTCTTTGTACTGTTGTCTATGTTTTTAATCATTGCGTAATTGATTCTATCTAACCCGGGTGTTTTGCCAGTTAGGGAATCTATTGCTGCGTTGAATTCAAGAGTTGAAATATCGCCTTCGATAGCTTACTGTGGGTGATGGTGGGATTTGCTGCTATTGCTGCTTGTTTAGCGGATGAGCAAGGTGCCGGGAAGTTGGAATCCTTTGCTTTGTCTGACCAATTTTTGCAGAGAATGTCTGCGATTTCAGATTTATCGGTTGAGTATTGGGATAGGATTGGGTTGAATATGCAGTGGATGCTTTTGGAGGGATTAAGGCCACAAAAGCGTCGGATGTTGTGCCATATTTTTTGTCCGGGAGTTTGTGGATTTTTTTGTAAGGTGAATGTCTTAGTGCTTTCTTTTTTGGCTATTTTTAATGTGCGTCGAAATAAGGCGTTGTCTCGTTTATATCTTATTATGTTTTCTGTGTTGATGTTCTTTTTTAATTTTCTCCATGACAGTGCCTTATTTTTTCGAAGAAGATGGAGTTGATTGTTCCACCAGGGGACGTTTTTTGAGTGTTTGTGTGGGGATGATTGGGGGATTGCAAAGTGAGCTGCAGTGCGAAAGATTTTCTGAATGTTGGCTGTTTCTTTATTTATATTGTTGCTAGTTATTATTTTTTCAGTTAATTGTTGTGTGTGTTTTGAGAACAGAGTCCAGTCTGCTTTGTCGGTTATAAATCGTGGTATGCATTTAGGCATGTTGGTGGAGTTAACTAAAAATAGTTTTGTAATTATGGGTGAATGATCGCTGCCGTGGAAGTCTTCTAACACTTTCCAGCTGCAGCCATGCAATAATTCGGGGGAGCAGAGGGTGAGGTCGAGGTGAGTAAGTGTGTTGTGCGTACTGAGGTGAGTTGGTGTACCGTTGTTGAGGAGGATAAGGTTGGAGGAAGTTATGAATTTAGCTAACGTTTTGCCTCTCTTGTTTTCAGTTGCTGAGCCCCACATTTGGTGCCAGCTTTTGAAGTCTCCGGTTATAATTTTGGGCTTATTTGAGTTTGCTTGGTAGGGTTCTAGATGGGTGGTGGTAAAAGTTTTTTGGGGGGGTATGTAGGATGAAATGATGTTGAAAGGGATTTTTGATTGGATTTCTACTTCGACAGTGTCAAAAACCTGGTTAAGGCACTTCTCTATGCTCTAAGCTGTTGTGAATTAGCAGTGTCACGCCTCCGGCAGATGCCGTGGACGAGTTTTTGCTGTAGCTAGAGTAGTTTATTGGGATAGGTATAATTGAAGTATTGTGGAAGTGGGTTACTTGAAGGCTTAAGATTTGTGGGGAGAATTTTTTGATTAATAATTGCAACTGATCATAGTTGTTAAGATAGCCGTGGCAGTTCCATTGTACTATGGTAATCATTATTTAAATGGAGGGGGGGTTATTTTTTTTTTTTTTTTTTTATTGAGAGGAATCAGTGAGATCAGCTTATATCAAAATTGTTATACTGAATCGTCTTCTATGATCATTTCGGTTTCGTAATCTTGACTAATAGAATTATGTATATTGTTGTTGCTGATTTTTTGTTTTTTTACGTTTTTAGATTTAAGTGGGGTTGATAATGTTGAATTATTGTTGTTTTTATGAAATATTCTAAGCTTAGTTTCATTAACTAATTAGAAGTTAAGTTGAGATGAGGAAGGTGTATCTGTTTTTGTTGACGTTGAGGTGCTAGAGCTGGGGTCTTCGTATTGTACAAGTTTCCTGGTGGTGACCGTAGGGGTACGATGCTGCTCGTGACTTGGTTGTTGTTGTGTTGTTAGTTTGCTAGTTGCTGCGTAAGTTGCTTGTGGGAGTTTGTGCCTTTCGTTGTATAGTTGGTGGGCTTCTGATGATGTCTTTTCGATGGTACGTATGGCTTGTATTTCTTTATTTTTAATAAAGGTAGGGCAGTTGCGATCGAAAATACTGTGATGATAGGTCTGCAACTTGCTTTCTTTACAGTTTATACAGCTCTTGATGTTGGTGCATTTCTCCTCTTCTGTTTTTTTGTGATCGACGATTCCACAGTCTAGGCACATTTTTTCGCTTTTACAGTATTTGGTAGGGTGACCAATTCGTCCACAGTTGCGGCATCGAAGTGGTAGTGGTATATAAGGGCGTATATTAACTTTTTGATAACCAATTTTGATGTCTGTTGGTAAGTTGATTGAGGCGAATGTGAGGATAATTAAGCCGGTTTCTTGAAGTTTGTCTTGTTGTTTTTTTAATATTTTCTTAACTTCAATAACATTATCTTGTTTTAGTTCTTGGAGAATTTCGCTTTCTTCGATTTCGCGCAGGTTGTTGCAGTATATGACACCTTTGGTAAAGTTCTGCGTGTTGTGTTCTGTGACTTCAACATTTTTTTGTTTGTCTAGTGCAATTAATTGAATGAGTTTGCCGGCTTGTGACAATGTTTTTGTTTTTATTTCGTAAGTACCGTTTAATAAGAGTTTGCACTCTTCCACTTCACCACCGCACAGGTTGTCTATGATTTTTTTAATTAGGAAAAGAGAGCAATTTGCGAGCGTTTTGTTGTCATCAGTGCGTTTCATGATTAAGTATTTTGGACCGGGACATAGATTAGTTGGTGTTTTTGTTTTATCTATTTGAAATAGTAAAGGGATAGACCTGCTGCGCAGGTCTGGTGGATCCCGCATAGTACGGGTTTTGTTGTTTTATTTGTTGTTGTTTCTTTCCGTTAGATTGTTAACTGTTGTCTGTTGTATGAGAAAATTTACACTGTGTTTTGTTTTTGTAAGTTTTTTGATTTTTGTTTTGTGTTGTTCTTATTAAGAGTGTGACAACATAAGCGTAGACACGTCTGCTCTGTATGACCGACTAATTCGAACTCACCCATTGATTTTAATAAGTAAAAATTGTATTCCATCGCGTGGGGCAATGACTTTTTAGAGAAACTCTTAAAGACTCATCGATACAATTTCCACCATCTCAGGAAATGCTTTGATAGAAGTTTCTAGAGCAGATGGTTTGCGCAGTAAATTGATTAATTTTCTCTGAATGCTGATTTCATGCTACTTCCCCGGTCAGTTTTAATCCAGTAATGACTATCATCATTAAGACCACAAGCGAAGTCATTTAAAATTGTTCACATTCCCCGGTCCCCCGGTACTTCTTGGTGCTGAACAGTACCACCAGTACCACAGATTATGAATTCGGTAAAATTAATTCAGGATCCAATCAACCTACATTGCAAAACACAAAATTAATATGGGTGGTTATTGGTTGATGAGTTCTTAGAACATTTCTAGATGCTAGAAGAGTTAAATACGGCAGAATACCAGCGAACCGGTGTAGAAAAAAAACCCAATATAGATAAACTATGTGGCATCGTTCTTACATGAATATTTCTACTCAAAACAAATGCTTCGCTTAGTTATGGTTGTGCTCATATCAATTACAGCCTTACCACATAGTTTATCTATATTGGGTTTCCATATCATTCCCAAAAATTTGGTTGTGTTGTTATCCGTAGATTTAAGATCTAGCATAAATTCATTGTCGCTTGTCGGCATATTTGTCAACAACTGGTAATGTTTGGCGCATTATTTGTGTAACACTGGCTGCAGATAGCATTGTCCGCCATAGATGTTGAATTTCTACTGCACCCGTAGTGTTTTCAGCTCCAGCTAAACAGTCGCCTACATAAAAATCATCATCAAATCTTTGTACAGTGCTGCTGCGCCATTGGAAATTCTTGTTTCTTCTGAGTAGCTAAAGGCTGGCGAATCCTCCTCGCTAGATAAAGCGCTGATGTTGTTTCATATATCACTGTTTTCAGCCGATATGAAAATCCTCTTCAGTTGGTTTTTCCCCTCACATAATCAGTAGATGTTACTGATCAGCAGGATTAATCCAGATTTGATGATACATTTTGTCTATATCTGCTGTAAAAACATATTTATGCATTTTGGTCCTACATGCAAAATATCATTCAAAGATTTGTTTAACGATGGTTTTGCAGAAACGTCAAAAAATACCCATAACTTCTTTGTGGTGCTTTCTGATTCGACAATACAGCGATGTGGCAAAAAATTTTGATTTGCTGGTGTTTGGTCATGTCGTAGCTTTTTCATGTGGCTGAGGGACTCATATTTGATCATGAATTTGGCATATTGCGTATGAAGAGTTCGATCAATTTGAAGCCGTAGTTAAAGTGATAATATTCTCTTTACAGCAATATCTCGAGATTGTATCAAGTGCCTTTATGTTGTCAGCAAATGGAAGATGCACAATATATTTACCGTCTTGTGCATGCTGTATATTTTGTAAAAAAAAATTTTCGTATTGAGATTCCACAACTGTTCGCTGGTGTTCTTCAGTGTTTAACTCTTCTAGCTTCCAGAAATGTTTTAAGAACTCATCAACCAATAACCACCCATCTTAATTTTGTGTTTGAAATGTAGGTGATAAGCTTCCTAGCTCGCTGGAGGCTTAGTGTGACACATATCGAAAAAATCTCCTAAATATCAACCAAGTCAGTGTAGGTCAACAAATTCTCATATTTGTTAACGCCTCTCAGAAAGCGTATGGAGCAGCTGCATATATACGATCTGTTCTCACAAATGATAAAGTGCCAGTTCAACTTTATGTGTGAAATCATAAGTTGCTCCAGATTCAAAACAAACGTTACTAAGATAGTAACTTTGGGCGGCGAAGTTAGGAGCTGAGATGTTATCAATAGTTCAGAAGAACACAAGGCAAGGAATCGCAACAGCATCCTTATGGATTTACTCCGAATTAAAAATTATTTTAGATTGAAGCTACAGCATCGTCATTTCATAAAAACAGAGTTGGAAAAATACAAGAAAAGAAATGTACAAATGAATGGAGGCATGTTATGTCCAGTCTCAACCCAGTAGATATTCTTTCAAGTGATATGTCAGTGAAAAGATTTCGGCATATGGTAACATAGTCCAATGTATTTATGCGGTAATAAACTGCAACCAAAGATGTTGCAGCATATTTCGGGTAATCTTCCGCCACTACGAGTGACTCAAGCGAGACCATTTTTAAATTCAGGTGATGACTATTGTGGTCCCTTTTGGGTTCACTACAAAATAAGAGGTAAAAGTTTACACAAGCGGTATATTGCAGTTTTTTGATTATTTCCATAAAGGCAGTTAATCTTGAACTAGTAAGCGATTTAACAACGGGCGCTTTTTTGACGACTTTAGTTAGTTAGTTAGTTATGTGGCCGTCAACCGTTTGCCGGTCATGGCCGCGTCCAGGAAAGCGCGCCAGCCTCCATAATCTTGTGCGCGCTGGCGTCAGTCGTTCTGAATGCCAAGTACAGAGAGATCTCTCCATACCTGGTCATTCCATCGAGTGCCCGGTCGTCCTCTATGTCGGCGTCCACCAATCAAGTTTGGGCCCCCCATATAAACCATGCGTGCTGGAGATTTGGCGTAATGTGAATATTTGGTCACTAGTCGACCTTTTTGGTCTGAAGCCACACTGATATCGTCCTATCAGTGAGTCGGTATATGGCTTCAACCTATTACACAATACGCCCGAGAGAATCTTATATCCAATGGAAAGGACACTTATTCTGCGGTAGTTGGCGCAAACAGCGGGGGTCTCATTTCTTAAAGATAGGACAGAGAACACTGAGATTCCAGTCATTGGGTATGCGTTCATCGGACCATATTTTGCATAAAATTTGGTGCATACCAACTCTTCGCCGCCGGTCTTAAATTATTCAGCTGGCAGCCCATCAGAGCCTACCGCTTTGTTATTTTTCAGCTTTTTAATAACTGAATCGACCTCGTTATAGTCCGGTGGCTATACTATAGTTCCATCATTAACTGGTGGTTCCGGTGTCATTTCTCTATCGGCGGAATTGTGTTGTGTCATCGCCTCCGAGTAGGTTGGAGAAACGACTCCTCCATAATCTTAGTGATTCCTGTTCATCCATTACCAGATTTTCATTCTCATCCTTACAGAAAGTTAATCCGGGCTTAAAACCTTCAGTCAGACGCTTGACCTTTTGGTAGAATTTTCGAGCTTCATTTCTGTTACGTAACATCTCAACATCCTCAAACTCCCGCCTTTCTTGCTCCGTTTTCTTGCGTCTGAAAAGGCGTTTCTCTCCTTTCCGGTTTTCTCGATATCGCTCTCTAACAGCTCGCGTTGCTCCCGACTGCAGAGTTCGCTGATAGGAAGTGTTCTTTTCTACAGTAGCATTGACACACTCCTCGTCGTACCAAGAATTCTTCACAGGTTTTGAATCACCAATGACATCCTTGGCAGCCCATGGAGCAGGTGATATGTTTCCACTGGTCACATATATCTCGAGAAGACGGAGAGGTTTCCCGGAGCAGTTGAGAGAGTATGTTTGAGAAGGCTGCGGCGGTCTGTTCTGATTCAGCTTGGCGAAGTCTAGCTTTCGTTGCATGTTGGAACGTGCGGCGTGCACTACGCTGAGCCTAGTGCGTACCTTGGCTGCGACAAGATAGTGGTCCGAGTCAATGTTGGGACCACGTTACGTTCGCACATCCAACATGCTCGATGCGTGCCTTCTGTCAATCAGAACATGATCAATTTGGTTGCGTGTTTTTTGATCAGGACTCAGCCATGTAGCCTTGTGGATGTTAAGATGTTCAAATCTGGTGCTACTAACTACCATGTTCTGACCTGCGGCGAAATTGATTAGCCTCTCTCCATTATTGGAGGTAGTGTCGTGAAGGCTAAATTTTCCGACAGTTGGGCCAAAGATTCCTTCCTTCCCAATCTTGGCGTTGAAATCGCCAAGCACGGTTTTGACATCGTGTTTGGGACAGCGCTCGTACAGGCGTTCCAAGCGCTCATAGAACTCATCTTTAGCATCGTCGTCTTTCTCTTCCGTCGGGGCGTGCGCACAAATCAGGCTAATATAAAAATATTTAGCCTTGATGCGTATCGCGGCTAGATCCTATCCACCGGATTTCTTGGATTGCGGTGATGTCAGCCTTGCATTTTTCGAGGACATCAACCAGCTGGATATTTGCACCATCCCAATTAAGGGTGCGGACATTCCAGGTGCATATCCGTAAATCGTGATCCTTATTGCGTTTGCGGGGGGCGTCATCAAAGGGGTCCTTCCGAGGTTTCCTTTTAGTTTCCTTTAATTTTTTAAGGAGAGGGGGCCCTTCGCCTTCTCACGTTAGCTCACCTCTTAGCGGATGTTCAGAGGCTACCCAGGAGATTCGTGTCCTAACGGACGTGTGAGTTGCTTGGACTGTTTGACACAAGAATCATTGTTGGCCATTCCCAGGTGAATGGCAGTCAACAACTTTTCACACAATGTGCACTTGAGCAAATGATCCCAATCTCCTAATTCCCAATTCTTGACGACTTTGCTGCGTTTTATAAGTCGACGAGGAAAGTGCAAAACTTTGTACTGCGACATGGACAAACTTTGTTAAAAATATAACAAGAAGAACTGTAAAAATTTATATTTTCAACAAAGCCAAAGGACGTGGAATTTCGCTTTATTCCGCCCACGACTTCTCTCTTTGGTGGTTTATGGGAAGCAGCAGTAAAATGAACTAAACATTTTCTGTTGAAAAACATGTCTTCAGGTATACTAACTTATGAAGCTTTAGAGATGGAGCTCTTTCATCCATTCGAATGAGGTGCCCAGTCCAGTGCAGCCGCTGAAATCTTATGCACTGGACTATGTCAACCTCATCGAATAGCTCGTACAGCTCGCGGACCTGATACTCCCGGTCCGCGTCGTTTATATCTTTATTTTCGTCCGTCGAGAGAGGGCTTTACTTCTCATTTGCTTGCTCAGCCCAAAAAAGCATCGGTTTGCAAGCGTGATTCTTCGCCTGATCTCCAGGCTGACGTTGTTGTTGCTGGCTATCTCTGTTCCGAGATAGACGAAGTTTTCTACAACACTGAAGTTGAAATTCTCCATCGTCACTGACCGTACAAGACGCATTGACGGAGTGCGAAAAGACACCAAGTACTTCGTCTTGTCCTCGTTCACCGCTAGACCCATGAGCCGAGACTGTTTTTCAATCTCCGAGAACGCCTTGTTGACTCGCCGTTCCTGCGTACCGATGATATCGATGTCATCGGCGTAAGCGAGCAGCATCACTTCCTTTTGGAAGATCGAGCCCGACATACTCTGTATGTACGGGCATTGGCGTACGATGTATTCCATCAGGAGATTGAAAAAATCGCACGATAGAGCATCGCCCTGCCTGAAACCTCTCTTGGTATCAAAGGGGTCGGAGAGGTTTTTCCCCACCCTGACAACGCTTTGCGTGTTAGATAGCGTCGCCATGCAAAGACGGACAATCTTTGCCGGGATACCTAGTGCAGACAGGGCGTCGAAGAACTTCGATTTTATCGGCGTGTCGAAAGCGGCTTTGTAATCGACAAATAGGTGGTGAGTGTCTTTGTTGAACTCACGGGTCTATTCCAAGATTTGGCGTAATGTGAATATTTGGTCACTAGTCGACCTTTTTGGTCTGAAGCCACACTGATATCGTCCTATCAGTGAGTCGGTATATGGCTTCAACCTATTACACAATACGCCCGAGAGAATCTTATATCCAATGGAAAGGACACTTATTCTGCGGTAGTTGGCGCAAACAGCGGGGGTCTCATTTCTTAAAGATAGGACAGAGAACACTGAGATTCCAGTCATTGGGTATGCGTTCATCGGACCATATTTTGCATAAAATTTGGTGCATACCAACTCTTCGCCGCCGGTCTTAAATTATTCAGCTGGCAGCCCATCAGAGCCTACCGCTTTGTTATTTTTCAGCTTTTTAATAACTGAATCGACCTCGTTATAGTCCGGTGGCTATACTATAGTTCCATCATTAACTTGTGGTTCCGGTGTCATTTCTCTATCGGCGGAATTGTGCGCTTCATCGCCTCCGAGTAGGTTGGAGAAACGACTCCTCCATAATCTTAGTGATTCCTGTTCATCCATTACCAGATTTTCATTCTCATCCTTACAGAAAGTTAATCCGGGCTTAAAACCTTCAGTCAGACGCTTGACCTTTTGGTAGAATTTTCGAGCTTCATTTCTGTTACGTAACATCTCAACATCCTCAAACTCCCGCCTTTCTTGCTCCGTTTTCTTGCGTCTGAAAAGGCGTTTCTCTCCTTTCCGGTTTTCTCGATATCGCTCTCTAACAGCTCGCGTTGCTCCCGACTGCAGAGTTCGCTGATAGGAAGTGTTCTTTTCTACAGTAGCATTGACACACTCCTCGTCGTACCAAGAATTCTTCACAGGTTTTGAATCACCAATGACATCCTTGGCAGCCCATGGAGCAGGTGATATGTTTCCACTGGTCACATATATCTCGAGAAGACGGAGAGGTTTCCCGGAGCAGTTGAGAGAGTATGTTTGAGAAGGCTGCGGCGGTCTGTTCTGATTCAGCTTGGCGAAGTCTAGCTTTCGTTGCATGTTGGAACGTGCGGCGTGCACTACGCTGAGCCTAGTGCGTACCTTGGCTGCGACAAGATAGTGGTCCGAGTCAATGTTGGGACCACGTTACGTTCGCACATCCAACATGCTCGATGCGTGCCTTCTGTCAATCAGAACATGATCAATTTGGTTGCGTGTTTTTTGATCAGGACTCAGCCATGTAGCCTTGTGGATGTTACGATGTTCAAATCTGGTGCTACTACCTACCATGTTCTGACCTGCGGCGAAATCGATTAGCCTCTCTCCATTATTGGAGGTAGTGTCGTGAAGGCTAAATTTTCCGACAGTTGGGCAAGAATTCCTTCCTTCCCAATCTTGGCGTTGAAATCGCCAAGCACGGTTTTGACATCGTGTTTGGGACAGCGCTCGTACAGGCGTTCCGACGCTCATAGAACTCATCTTTAGCATCGTCGTCTTTCTCTTCCGTCGGGGCGTGCGCACAAATCAGGCTAATATAAAAATATTTAGCCTTGATGCGTATCGCGGCTAGATCCTATCCACCGGATTTCTTGGATTGCGGTGATGTCAGCCTTGCATTTTTCGAGGACATCAACCAGCTGGATATTTGCACCATCCCAATTAAGGGTGCGGACATTCCAGGTGCATATCCGTAAATCGTGATCCTTATTGCGTTTGCGGGGGGCGTCATCAAAGGGGTCCTTCCGAGGTTTCCTTTTAGTTTCCTTTAATTTTTTAAGGAGAGGGGGCCCTTCGCCTTCTCACGTTAGCTCACCTCTTAGCGGATGTTCAGAGGCTACCCAGGAGATTCGTGTCCTAACGGACGTGTGAGTTGCTTGGACTGTTTGACACAAGAATCATTGTTGGCCATTCCCAGGTGAATGGCAGTCAACAACTTTTCACACAATGTGCACTTGAGCAAATGATCCCAATCTCCTAATTCCCAATTCTTGACGACTTTGCTGCGTTTTATAAGTCGACGAGGAAAGTGCAAAACTTTGTACTGCGACATGGACAAACTTTGTTAAAAATATAACAAGAAGAACTGTAAAAATTTATATTTTCAACAAAGCCAAAGGACGTGGAATTTCGCTTTATTCCGCCCACGACTTCTCTCTTTGGTGGTTTATGGGAAGCAGCAGTAAAATGAACTAAACATTTTCTGTTGAAAAACATGTCTTCAGGTATACTAACTTATGAAGCTTTAGAGATGGAAACGATATTAAATTCAAGATCACAAACACCTATCTTAGGCGATCCAATTAAGAGCCGCTATGGCTCTTACTCCTGTAAATTTTTTAATCGGGGAACCGTTAACGGCAGGAACATGGACAACAATGCTTTAACACTTTTACTTCTATATTTGGCTTTTACTTCTATATCATTGGCTGTTCCAATTATTAAAATTTGCAGTTCTAGCAGCTTTTCTTTGAGGGTATTGGAGTGTTATATGGTGTTGATCCTTGGCGACAAGATCTAGACACTGTTATAAATGGAAAAAAATGTATATGCTCAAAACTGCCAAATCAATCATGTGTGCCACAGAAATTCGAGCACATTGAAGCTGAAATGAAAATAAACGATGATTTAGTCAATGCCTCTGTAAATTAGTTTTAATATATGTATTACTGAATGTTTCTCGAAAAATAGATTGTAGTTAAAAAAATTGAGTTAAAAAAAAATAACAAAAATCACTTAATCTGGAAGGAGAGAGCGTTATCGGCATAGTGTCATCGGGGAGAGTTTGTTGAGAGAATAGTATGCTCGGTCTTGCTTCTTCACTTTTTTCATAATTTAACTGCTAAAGGTTAGGTATTACAATTTATAAATCTAGCAGCTAGCAAATCAGACTATGTTCTCAGTAGTTACTAGCATTGTATCTCTTTTGTTCTCATTTATGTAATCAATTATGTATACGCGCTCAGCGCACTAATGCCTTACGCATAGATTTAAGGATTCGTTTAGTCCAGTGCTGCCCAAATGGAGAGACAATTAAGAGAAATTCTAAGCGATTACTTTATTGCATTTTTTTTAAATGAAAATTTAATATGATTGGTTTGAGAAATTACAGCTCGAAAATGCCCACGATTACGACGTTGTTAATAATTATTAATTGCGTCTAGCGCCGCATGTATTTTTATGAGGTAGGCAATAAATGGTAGCCTTTGAATAATAAAATGAATCGATTTAACATTTGTTACTATCTTATAATTATCTGTTGGGTTAAGTGCTGAGTAAGGCTAACAACTTGAGAAAGCACACTGGTTTTTTAGTTTAATTTAGATTTTATTTAGGTGTTTTATGTGTTTAATTACAGTTTTACAGTTATTTATGAAACCTGGAGCTACCGCGCAAGCGGGCAAGCGAGTTTCAAAAATAATTTGTCGCCTTCGCTGTCTGTACTTAACTGCCCTGCAGCTGCATTTCCTATATATAGTCCTAAAATGTTGGAATAGATTTTTCCGCCTTTTTCTACATATGTAGGTTTAGCATATACATAACTTGCGGTATTTTAGTTATTGAAATAAAATTAATTTAAGAGAGTACAACGATTGGAGCTTCGCTAAACGGCGGCAGCATTACCTTACCGATTTTTTTGAAAATATAATAATATATTTGAAAATATAATAGACAGGTTCCTTTCAAGCAATTGAAGTTACGCAGGTAAATTTTTTTAATAAAACCCCTTTTGCCCCATCTTTAAAAATTAATGAAAGAAATTTACTTCATTTGCAAAATGCAGCAGCTACAAATTGTATAATTGAAAGTTATGAATGAAAAATAAAATGAATTGATTAAACATTAATTACTCCTCTCCAGCTCTAAAAATGAAACGACTTCTTCACGCAGATTATATAATCGTTCAAGACTTAGTGCACAGCTTAGCCATCTGATTTCAGTGAAAAGGCATAAGTCACCATAATCGATATGACGTTCTTCTAAAAATATTTTGAATTTCCTATTAGTAAGAGCAAAATGGCGCTTTTACAAATTTGTTTTCAATGGTGACATTGAAAAAATGGAATGGCAGACAAAAGTGGAGAAGAATGATTAATTTCAGAATGATGATTTCAATGAATGTAGAAAATGTAGAAATTTCAGATTATGAGGTAACTAACGTTATTTTTGGAGTCAACTGTGTCCCCTATCTGGCTATCCGGGTGTTAAAACGTTTAGCCGATGATGTTCAGGATATGCATCCATTAGCAGCTGAAATTATACGCTCTATGATGTATGTAGATGATGCACTAGATGGTGGTTATGACCTAGCCACTGCTATTCGTTCAAGTGATGGGCTTATAGGAGCGTTGAATTCCGCAGGGTTTTCAATGCGAAAATGGACTGCGAATCATCATGAGTTGCTTGCAGGGATACCTAGCGATTTTTCGTTGAACGAAAAGTTCTTCAAAATTGAGGATGTAAGTTAAAGCAAAAACTTTGGGCATTCGGTAGAATGCTAAGGCTGACAAGTTTAATTTTTGACACTGAAGTTTCTTTTACGAAACGGGAAGTGTTGTCAGTTATCACTAGATTGTTTGATTCAGCAGGTTGGTTAGCATCAATAGTCATCTCTGCCAAAATTTTATTGGAAAAAAAATTTGGCTAGAGAAGAAAGATTGGGATGACTGTCTGTCTGTGTCCACCCATCATTCTTGGAAAGCGTTTTTGAAAGAATATATAAGAATCAACGATATTCACTGGAGTTATGTGGTGCAGCTCTTCTAGCTGTGTTAATTTTTTCAGCCCAGCATCATTTACCATTAAATCCCAAGCATGTGCATTGCTGGACTGACTTCACTATTGTATTGAGTTGGCTACAAAAATCACCATGTTCGTGGACTGTGTTCGTAGCAAATCGAACCTCTAAAATTTCAGATCAAACCGAAATTGATTTGTGGGGCCATGTAGATTCGGGAAAAAACCCGCCTGACTTGGAATGGTCCCAATTGGCTGAAAGACGAGAGTTGTTAACCTCGATTTGAGAAAGGGAGCGAGCTAAATACATCGCTTAAAGCAAAATGTATTCAGGTACATTTTACATTTTTTCACCAGTTTGAGGATCACCATATGTGCTGAGCGTCCGATCCGAGTGATCGCATATGTGCTGAGATTCACTGCTGCGATAAACCCAGACAAAAGGATAATGTAAAATATCCTAATATTTCAATTTCTTCCGAGGAAATATCTATAGTGAGAAAGAGACTTATTGTGGTGACTCAGAAAGTCATATTTTATCATTAAATCCATTTCTGCATAAGGATGGAATAATTCGTGTTGGTGGGCGGTTGTCAGCCGCATACTCTATGACGTTTGCAGAGAAGCATCCGGCACAATAATGCTGGGATCGACGACATCAACATAATTGTCCAAAAAATACTTAAAAGAAACATTAAACTTTTGCATCGCATAAACAACGTAAGTATCGACGACACTTCAGATGTTTAGGCGTAGCAAGCATGAAAAATAAACTAACAACTAAAGCAGAATAATCGACTTACTTACTTATATGGTGCGCCAACCTACATAATCTTGTGCGCGCTGGTGCCAGTCGTTTTGAATGCCAAGTACGGAGAGATCTCTCCATACCTGGTCATTCCATAGAGTGCCCGGTCGTCCTCTATGTCGGCGTCCACCAATCAAGTTTGGGCCCCCCATGTAAACCGTGCGTGCTGGAGCTCTTTCATTCATTCGAATGAGGTGCTCAGCCAAGTGCAGCCGCTGGAATTTTATGCGCTGGACTATGTCAACCTTATCGAATAGCTCGTACAGCTTGCGGGTTATATGGACCTAAACTCGTCGCTGACTCTAATAGGAGCAAAGATCCTGCGAAGAATCTTCCTCTCGAAGACATCCAACGCTGTCTCGTCCTACTCAATCAGCGTCTTGCTCAGACCAAAAAAGCATCTGTTTGCAAGCGTGATTCTTCGCCTGATCTCCAGGCTGACGTTGTTGTTGCTGGTTATCTCTGTTCCAAGATAGACAAAGTTTTCTACAACTCTAAAGTTGAAATTCTCCATCGTCACTGACCATCCAAGACGCATTGACGGAGTGCGAGAAGACACCAAGTACTTCATCTTGTCCTCGTTCACCGCTAGACCCATGAGCCGAGACTGTTTTTCAATCTCCGAGAACGCCTTGCTGACTCGCCGTTCCTGCGTACCGATGATATCGATGTCATCGGCGTAAGCGAGCAGCATCACTTCCTTTTGGAAGATCGAGCCCGACATACTCTGTATGTACGGGAATTGGCGTAGGATGTATTCCATCAGGAGATTGAAAAAAACGCACGATAGAGCATCGCCCTGCCTGAAACCTCTGTTGGTATCAAAAGGGTCGGGGAGGTTTTTCCCCACCCTGACAACGCTTTGTGTGTTAGATAGCGTCGCCATGCGGACGGACAATCTTTGCGGGGATACCTAGTGCAGACAGGGCGTCGAAGAACTTCGATCGTATCGGCGTGTCGAAAGCGGCTTTGTAGTCGACAAATAGGTGGTGAGTGTCTTTGTTGATTTGGCGAAATGTGAATATTTGGTCACTGATCGACCTTTTTGGTCTGAAGCCACACTGATATCGTCCTATCAGTGAATCGATATATGGCTTCAGCCGATTACACAATACGCTCGACAGAGTTTTATATCCAATGGAAAGGAGACTTATTCTGCGGTAGTTGGCGCAAACAGCGGGGTCTCATTTTTTAAAGATAGGACAGAGAACACTGAGATTCCAGTCATTGGGTATGCGTTCATCGGACCATATTTTGCATAAAAGTTGGTGCATACCAACTCTTCGCCGCCGGTCTTAAATAACTCAGCTGGTACCCCATCAGAGCCTGCCGCTTTGTTATTTTTCAGCTTTTTAATAACTGAATCGACCTCGTTATAGTCCCTTGGCTCTACTATAGTGCCATCATTAACTGGTGGTTCCGGTGTCATTTCTCTTTCGGCGGTATTGTGCGCTTCATCGCCTTCGCCTTCTCACGTGATCTCACTTTTGAACTGTTGTTCAGAGGCTACCCAGGAGATACGTGTCCTATCGGACGTGTGAGTTGCTTCGACCGTTTGACACAAGAACAATTATTGGCCATTCCCAGGTGAATGGCAGTCAACAACTTTTCTCACAGTGTGAACTTGAGCAAACGATCCCAATCTCCCAGTTTGTGTTTACAAAAGAAAAAACGAAAACGAAGTGGACGAATATTTGACTGTTGATAAAACAACAACAATGCTGCATACATTGCAGTTTTGTTGCAATATTTTGAAGTTGCATAGTTTAAAAGAGCGAAATGAAAAAATGTAAGATTAGTCTTAAGATTGAACTCAATTAATAAACAAGAATTTCTTAAAATTCGAAGTTTCTTTTTTTTCTCATGTACTTTAAAGTACATTTGTGGCGCAGTCGTGGAGTTAATATCCGAAGATATGAATATCGATCAAAAGCTTTACCGCTAAAGCGATAAAAGTGAAATTTTAATAAAGTTAACTCAAGTTAACACCAAATAAACAGTGAATAATTTACTTAAAAGTGAACATTTAAAAATTGAAAAAAAATATCTGTTGCAATACTTAAAAATTAAGTAAAATATAAATCAAATAAAGTTTTAATAGTTTTAAAATAAGTGCAAAAGCATAACGAGTGAGCTATTATAACAAAAAAAGATAAAAAAAACAAATAGTTGTAATTTGACAGTGCTGAACAGCAACATCAAAATAATAATAAAAAAAATTGTTTTTAAGTAAAAGTTAAGTGAGCTAAGTACATAATGAATGTAGAACAACTGAGTGATGTCATTAGATAACAGGAGGCATCAATTACCCAGTTGCAGCAACCACTCCAGCAACAACAATATTACAACAACAACAGTTGCAACAACAACTTCAGATGTCCAATAATCTAGGCCTCACCCCGAAGGACGTTCTCAACCAATTCAGAGCCATACAGCCTTTGAATAACACTAGCTACTTGGTACAGTTCAATAAGTCTGTAGACCGAATTGTAGCATTGTGCGGAACCAACAACGACCTGATTTCTTTTGGCGTCAACATTGTGCTCAACGAGAAACTACATGGAGAGACAACCAGGGTGTCTCAGGAGTTCTTACAAAACCCAACCTGGTCAGAAGTAAAGGAAAAACTGAAGCAACATTTTAAACCAAGGACGACATTTGAGATAACTTTTTATATTATTACAGAAAGCCAAAAAAGACTTAAATATACTATACGAACTAGAAGACAAAGTCTTTTGCCCATATCAATCTATGTATGTTGATAGCGATTTAATTTGTATACTAAGCGAAAAAATCGATGGGCTAGTAAGCCATAACATAGACGAAAATATGAAACTAGAAGACGTAATTACGAAATTTACGAAACTAAAATTATTAGATGATAGCAGAGCTTTACATTATAAACACAGAAAACCTAGAAGACAAAATAGCAACAACAGTCAACTACTATTCGAAGAATTTAACTATCCAAAGTACATGTATAATATCTCAATGCTAGAGACAACAGAAGAATTTGATAACAAATTCGATTTTAAACACCTAAATCAAGAAGAGCATAGTAAAATAATCCAACTCTTAAATGAGTTAAGGGACCTTTTCTTTAATGAATGCGACGTTTTGTCAGCCACTACCGAAGTACACCACGAAAAAGTGATTACAAGTGATAAACCACTTTACTAAAAAATATACAGATATCCTCAAATCTACGAGGAAGAAATAGAAAAACAAATAGAAGAAATGCTCAAGCACAAAATAATAAAGGAAAGCAATTCGCCTTATAACAGCCCATTATGGGTATAAGAAAAAAAGCTCGATAACTCAAAAAAAAAAAAAAAAAATATAGAATAGTTATCGATTATCATATTGAACGAATTTACAGTCGATGACAAGTATCCAATGCAAAGCACGTGCTTTTACAATATAAAGTTTTGTTCGCAATTTTAAAGTGTCAAAAAAGTGAAAAATTAAACAAAATAAGTTAAATTTTTGCAATGAGTTCGAATAAGTGTGGTTTGTTTTATGTGTTTGTGACTGTTAATTGTTGAAATCTCTTGTGCTGTCCCCTTAGAAATGTAAAAATGTACGTAGTCTAACAAATGCAAATTTTTGATTAAGTCTCACTTTTAAAAAGGGATTCAAAACGAGTCCAGAGGAGTCCATCAATGAAATGCATTTTGTGTTTTAGAGCATTTAATTCTTGTTTAAATGCTTGTAATTAAAAATTACACTTTTAAACACTTTGCGTGAAATTTAAATTTTTAGGACATAACCTCAAGTTTGCCAATGCAGAATTGTTTGAAAAGTGGAATGAAGCGACTGGCAAAAACGCAAAGGAGGATGTTGTTTTAAATTATTTTATAGCGGCCATACCAGGAGCGGAATTGGAAAGTCAAGAGATGTTAGTGCATACAAGCAAAAAATTTTGCTACCGCTTGAGCGCAATGTGGAAGAACTGCAAGGCCAATTTAAAGCAGTTCCGGCGCAAGCATGGAGATTGGCTTAGTTCGGAAACAGTATGCGTAAAGCATTAATCGTGCCGATCAAAAAGCCGGAAGCTATATCTCCTAATGAGGCATTAGCTCTTCTTTTGGATCAAAATTTTACAAAAGAACAATACTGCGCTATAAAAGAGCAAAATAAGAAAAAGCAATGCGATATATATCCATTATATAAGACGGTTGCTGAACAAAAAAAGAGTGCCGGCCTGTTGATTTTGTGATAAATGATACAAAAGCAGAAGTATCGCTACAGAATCTCCTTGACCACACAGCTAGTCGGATCGTAAATTTGCAAGAAGACGTCGTTGAGACCATAATGCAAGAACAATGTACGGAGTTTTTAGCGGCAGATCTTATTTTAAACTACGGCTTTGATGGAAGTTCCGGCCAATCGAATTATAATCAAAGGTATTCGGGAGGACAATGTTCTGGTTTTGATTCGAGTATATTTGCTACAACAGTCAATCCCTTACGACTGATAGATGATTCGAAAAATGTATTATGGAACAATCGCACGCCGCAATCCATTAGATTTTGTCGACCGCTGAAGTTGGAGTTCATCAAAGAGAGCAAGGACTGCATTTTAAAGGAAGACGAATATTTGAAAAAGCAAATTTCAAACTTGATACCTTGTAAAATTGTTTTGGAAAGAGGAAATTTTGTATGCATCAAGTATCAGCTGTATTTAACAGTTATTGATGGCAAAGTGTTAAATGCGTTGACGGGCACGAAGTCAACTCAAGCTTGCCCAATTTGCGGCGCCACACCATCAGATTTTCTGAATAACAAAAATTTCAAATGCGCAAAGTTTTTGCCAATCCTCAGCCACTTAAAGTACGGACTAAGCCCACTACATAGCTGGATTCGAGTCTTCGAATTTATTTTGCATGCAGGATATAAATGTCGCGTGAAGAAGTGGAGAATTTCAGAGGAAGATGACAAAAGAGAGGTTTCTCAACGAAAGAAAGAAATTCAAGACCTATTCTGGGAACACCTTTCGTTAAGAGTTGATAAACCAAAAGTTGGAGGATTTGGCAGTACTAACGATGGAAACACTGCTCGCCGTGCATTTTGCGATCCACAAATATTTGCAAATATCACTGGCATCGACGAGCAGCTCATTGGAAATTTTAGAATCATTTTCATATGCCTTTCATGTCAGTTGCCAATAGCTGTTAAAAAATTTCAAGCCTTTTGCTATGGAACTGCAGAAATAATCATCGATAAATATCCTTGGTTGCCAATGACCGCAACAGTACACAAAATTTTGATTCACGCTACTGACATAATTGAGAATACGGTTCTTCCTATTGGATATTTTGGAGAGGAAGAAGCTGAATCACGGAATAATTATTATAAGTCTGATCGACTTCATCACGCGAGGAAATGTCAAAGGATACAAAGTTTTACAGACGTGTTTCATCGAGCAATGGATACTTCCGATCCAATCATATCTTCGATGAATTTGGATAGACGAATTCAGCGACAAAAGAGAATGTGTCTTCCTGTTGAGGTTTTGGAGTTGTTGGAAAGCTCTTCAAACTCAGACGAATCATTGGAGGATCACAGCAGTTGTCTTGAAATTAATAATCTTGGCGAATTTCCATGCAATATTGAACTGGAAAACGAAGAGCATGAATTTTTATAAGTGGTATGCATAAAAAACGTTACTTATAATTCGATATATTTTTAATTATTGTTTATTGCAGGACTGCAGGACGAATACGCCTAATTAATTTTTCTTAAAAAGTTTTTTTTTAATTAAAAGCGCGCCACGCCTACTTTTGTCAAATAAATATAACAAAAAAACTATCTTAAAATTTGTTGCTGCATGTTAAAATAATGTTCTAAAAATAATTTACTTTTTTCTACTAAAAGGGTGGTGCCACGCCCACATTTTTTCTTAATATAGTACCTAATGGTTACATAAACCCAATGCAAAAAACCGAACATAGATATCTTGTTTCGTTTTCGAGTTATTAATTTTGGCCACAAAAAGTGGTCAAATTCCCCATAGTGCAATCTATGTATGTTGATAAGGATTTAATTTGTATACTACGCGAAAAAATCGATGAGCTAGTAAGCCATAACATAGACGAAAATATGAAACTAGAAGACGCTAATTACGAAATTTACGAAACTAAAATTATTAGATGATAGCAGAGCTATACATTATAAACACAGAAAACGTAGAACACAAAATAGCAACAACTAGTCAATCTGACGATAATATCTAAAATCAATCAAAATAATGTCTTAAATCGTATTAACAATAACCAAAATAATACTGGTAATAATAACCAAAACCGTAACAATAATGGTCATAACCAAACTCGCAATAACAACGAATCAACATTACGATAGCAGAAGTAGATATACAAATAATGTTAATACAAACAATTATCAAAATACTAACAATTCCTATAAAAACTATAGTCAAAATGGCCAAGATAATTATAAGAACCCATAGTAACGATTACTATTGGAAAACAGAAAATCAGGTGCTTAATAGACACTGGGTCTACACTAGCATCCCAAATACCCTAATAGAACATTATCCGTCAGTTCCATTACAGAAACCACACTGTTATAAAATCCTTAACGGCATAAATAGACTTCAAAGTGCCGTAATAACACCCTTCCACAAAGAAGAGATCGACTTCAAAAATTATCAGTTTGCGGCATTATTGGCCAAAACCTCTTAATTCCTTTTAAAGCGAAAATAAATAATGAACTTAGAGTCGTGGAGATTTTTGAAAAGAAAATTTACTTCGAAGAATTTAAATATCCAAAGTACATGGATAATATCGCAATGCTAGAGACAACAGAGGTGTTTGATAACAAATTCGATTTTAAACACTTAATTCAACCCAACTCTTAAATGAGTTTAGGGACTTTTTCTTTAATGAAGGCGACGTTTTGTCAGCCACTACCGATGTACACCACGAAATAGTGACTACAAGTGATAAACCACTTTACTTAAAAATATACAGATATCGTCAAATGTACAAGAAAGAAATATAAAAACAAATAGAAGAAATTTTTTTTTTTATTGCTTTTTTTTTTTTTTTTTTTGAATCTTCTCTTGATAATAGACTAACAATAATTTATCAAATCTTAAATCTAGTTGTGTATTACACAAAGCCCCCCGGTTGGAGACTTATGTAGTTACAGCGGCCCTAAGAGCACATCACAGGGCTGGGAGATCATTTCTCCTGAGTCGTGTTTGTATATGAAGTAGTGTTAGAGATCGTGCGAGTGGATTAGGGTGAGAATTGAGTTTACATTCATAGGTCTGCTTGAATCGATCTATTTCAGTTTTAACAGTTGGGATGTTAAGATCATTGTGAATGTTAGCATTGCGAATATACCAAGGTGCTCCGGTGAGAGTTCTAAGTATTTTTGATTGAGCTCTTTGTATTATATCCACGTTACTGGAACTCGCATTGTCCCATAACTGTGAGCCGTACGTCCAAATAGGCTTTATTACGGAGTTATAAAGAAGCAATTTGTAGTCCAAGCTTAAGGGGGACCGCGGATTTATGAGCCAGTGTAGGGAGTTGGCTTTTAGCTTTATCTGTGTTTTTTTGGCTTCAATATGTTTACGATAAGTGAGCCGTCTTTCGAGATGAATACCGAGAAGCACGACGTCATTGGCCTGTGGGATCACAATATTGTTTAGAGTCAGCGATGGACAAGTACCTCTGTTTAGAGTGAATGTGACGTGTTTGCTTTTTTGCTCATTAACTTTTATACGCCAGTTAGCTAGCCACTCCTCGAGAAGAATGAGATAATCTGCTAGTAGTCTGGTTGCTCGTATTGGGCATCTAGATCTACTTAATATGGCTGTGTCATCAGCAAATGTGGATATTGTAAGTCTGTGATCCGTTGGTATGTCTGATGTGTATAGAACATATAACATAGGACCGAGAACGCTGCCTTGGGGTACTCCAGCTTTGATTTCAGACTCCTGTGTTATGTAGTCATTCTGACGTACCGTGAATACTCTATTGCTGAGGTATGATTCTAGAGTTTTGTGAGTATTTTGGGGTAGCAATACTTTTATTTTATACTTAAGTCCATCAAGCCAAACGCGGTCGAATGCTTGGGGTACATCGAGAAAGATTGCGGAACAGTATTCGCGGAATTCGAACGCTGTTCTAATCTCCGAGGTTATTTGGTTTACCTGTTCGATAGTGCCATGGTTTTCACGAAAACCAAATTGGTGGGTGGGAATAACGTTCTGCATGTTGATTTTTAAAAGAACCAACTTTTCGAACAGTTTGGATAGGCAGGATAGTAGGCTTATGGGTCTATATGACGCTGCCTGTGTTTTGTCCTTTCCGGGTTTCGGTATCATGACTATGACCGATTTCTTCCACTGAGTTGGAAAATATCCGCATTTAAAAATCGCGTTATACAATTTTGTGATATATGTCACAGCTGGACTGCGAAGCTCCATGATCATTTTTGGGGAAATTAAATCATGACCTGCAGCCTTCTTGGGATTGAGCTGGGCTTTTATCACTTTATGAACTTCGTCGGTGTGAACTCTGAGGGGTTCAGAGTAGTTCGTGTTCGAAGGAGAGGGAAGAACAAAAGCGTTTGTTGACGGATTTGGCTGAAAGACAGTTCTTAAGTGGTTTGCAAAAACTTCCGCTTTTTCTATGTCCGTGCGTGCCCACTTTCCAGTGTGGTCTCTTATGGGTGTAGAGACTATAGCCGGTGGTTTAATGTCTGCACACGCTTTCCGCAGGGGAAACTTTGTATCGTCTCTGAGTGAGTTTTTCCTCGAGTTTAAGAGCTTTGCTTAGCTCACGTGAAGCAATTCTTAGATTGTGCTTGGAGGTTGGAGATCTTTGACACTGCCATTCCCTTCTTAAACGCCGTTTCGTTATAACTCACAGTTCAATGTGACTGTTGGTTTTACTGTGGTCCATCGAATTGGCTGTGGATGGTTGTGGTGTGGAGTGTTGAGCTGCAGCAGTGAGAACAGAACTCAGGGCACTGACAGAGTTTTCAATATCGATTTCGTTACTTATTGCTGGGTTCAGCTCGATATGACTGCTTATATACTTTTTATATTTGAGCCAGTTGGTTTTTTGTGAGGTAAGTTTATTGGGATACTCTTTCAGTTGAGGTTTTTCCAGTAAACTAAAAAGAACTGGAGAATGATCCGATGAGAGATCTGCAATAGATTCAGCAGATATTAGATGACTTGAAATTCTTCGTGTTATTGCAAAATCAAAGAGATCTGCCATTTTCATCGAATCTGTAGGCCAATATGTTGGAGTACAGGGCAGTTAAGCTTGTTTTTGGTGTTTATAATTGCTTTGTAGAGCTGCTTTCCTTTGGGATTTAAAAGCCTTGAGCCCCAATGTGTATGCTTGGCATTATAATCACCCGCGGCTATAAAGCGATCACCTAGAGTGTCGAAGAATTCGAGAAACTGTTTTTCAGATACCGTAAACCTTGGAAGGCAATAAATTGCCGATAGTGTTATACTACCAAACTTTGTTTGAACATTTATTGAGGTGGCTTGGAGATAATTGGTTGCAAATATCTGTAGAGAATGGTGTTTAATACGACTTCTTATGAGTATACCAGTCCCGCCGTGGGCTTTGCCATCTGGGTGGTTCGTGGAGTAGAACGCATACCCTGGAATTTTGAAGTTGTATTTATTCGTAAGATGTGTTTCTGCGAGAAGCCATACATCAATGTCTCTTACTTCGAGAAAATTTACGAGCTCGTTTTTGTGTCGGGAAACACCATTGGCATTCCAGAGACATATATTTATTTTTAAGCAAGACATTATTTGCTTTGTTGGGCTGCAAGCATCTGAATCAGAGTGTTTTGATTCCTCATCATTTCTTGCATTGTGTTTTGCATGAATGCCATGAAATTCATCATGCTTTGTTGCATTGATGCAATCATTGATTCGATGCCATTGAGTGGTGCATTAGCATTTTGGGGAATGCTTTGTTGTTGTGGGTTTTGTGTGGAGGGGCCCACGGGTACCGTGTGGGAAACGGTTTGGCCATATGACTTTGCATCAGCTGGCTTTAGCCCTGATTTCAAAGCATTGGCAAAAGACACACCAGGGGTGGTTGTGTCAAAAGTATACGTTGGAGTGCGTGCAAATGACTCTACGGGGTGAGAGCGAGCAGAGGCAGTTCGCAGATGAAGGCGGTTTTTCAGCTCTTTGTACACAGGGCATCCTCTGTAATTAGCCGTGTGATTTCCTCCACAGTTGCTACATTTTTTCGCGTTGGAATCCAACTTGTTTGCTGTGCATGTAGCGGTATTGTGGAGTTCTCCACAGGCGACGCAGACAGAACGTAGAGTGCAGTAAGTCTTCGTGTGGCCAAACTCCTGACAGTTGGTGCATTGGACCGGGTTATTGCGCTTGTGAGGTTCTTCTACTGAAATTCTGCGGTGCAGCAGGTATTTTAGATTGTAGATTGGGTGTACCTCGTTTTTTTTAAGTGGCCTACTTTCGGGTTCAAGCTCTACTTTAAACATGGGCTGCGGAATTTTATTTTTATTTATTATATTTATGGCTATTTTTGGGTTAAAGCCATTTTCTTTTAGTGCGCTTACCACTTCGCTTAGAGTGACAGTTGGTTCAATGCCTTTGAGCACGACTTGAAGTCCTTTAGAGCTTTTCAGTTGGTATGTGTAGAAGTTTATTTTCAAATCTGTGAAATGTTTTGAAACTAAACGATAATTTTGTTCAGAGTAAATTTGAATCCTGGTCTCGTATATTGTACCCTTCCTAATAGCAGTTATGTGGAAGTTATTGCTCCCAATGAGTTTTGCTATTGTGTTTACAATATTATTAGAGCTTTGCTCACGGACATATATTGGCGGTGGTTTGACACTCGCTTTTGTAGCCCCTTCATCTGCGCTGTTTTGTGAGTTGGATGCTTTGTCGCTTAGAATTGAGAATCTGTTGCGACTAAGTGGCGATTCGGTTTCGCTTGCATTGTTTCGTCGATTCAGCTTAGGTTTATTTCCTTTGTTCGACATTTGTGGGCTCAGCTTTCGCTTTATTTGAATGTAGCGATCTAAGCCTGTCTGTATCGCTGGAGTTTTTGTATTATTCTTTTGCTGCAGTCCGCTTTGAGATTGCGGTAAAATATTATTTTTAATCATTGCAGAAGATGTTGTGGCTGTAGTTGTTGTTGTGTTTGTTGATGTTTAGACTGTTGCTGTTGTTATAGCCGGAGACACATAAGTGATTGTTTGTGTGCTCGCAGCGTAGGGAAGAGAACAATTGACGAAATTTTAATTTAAGAGGGTGGGTGTTGGACACTCTTCAGCCCAAGTGAGTGGCCGTGTTGGGCCGTGAGTAGAGAGCGTAAGGTTTTGCTGCGTCGGCATAGTTAATGACAATACATTAACAATGCTAGTAGGGGGGACTGAAGTGGAAGCCGTGGATTTTAGTAATCCGTTAGGTTGAGAACTTGTACTCACCGCATCCATTTGGTTGTGCATTTTACCTGTTTCGTTGCTTTTGTTTTGGGCAGGGAGGGAAGTGGAGGGCAATTTATGTTTGATGGTGTCTTCTGTTGCGTTGTATGTAAAGTACGCGTTTCTCCCATCGGCACTTTGCAGTGAGAGTCTGCGCTGCTCTTGCGGAGCGCTTCGCGCGCTTATTCGCTGCTCTTTGTTTTCAATCGCGGGTTTTTTTTGTTTTTTTTTTTTGAAAAAAAAAAGTATGAGTTAAACTTTTCGCTGAAGTTTGTTTTTTTTGATTGTTTTTTTAGCACTTGCACAAATTAAATTTAGAGCCTGTTACTATAGCTATTAGCAAATATGCTTTCATAACTAGGCCTAACTAAACCGAATTATTGCGGAGCACTAGCAGACACGTCCGATCGGTTTGATGGTTAACGAACTAACCACTAAAATAGAAGAAATGCTTAAGCAAAAAATAATAAAGGAAAGCAATTCGCCTTATAACAGCCCATTATGGGTAGTAGAAAAAAAAAGATATATAGTTATCGATTAACGTAAATTGAACGAATTTACAGTCGATGACAAGTATCCAATACCAAATTTAGTCACAATCTTAGACAAATTGGGACGATCGCAATATTTCACAACTCTTGACCTAGCTAAAGGTTTTTACCAAATCTTAGTTAAAAACAAAGACAGAGCAAAAACAGCGCTCTCAACCCCACAAGCACATTACGAATTTGTTCGAATGCCATTCGGACTTAAGAACGCACCATCAACCTTCCAGAGGATGATGAATAAAATCTTAAAGGATTTTATAAAGAAAACCTGTGTCGTCTGTCTACATGGACGATATCCTTATATTTAGCACCTCACTAGAGGAGCATATTGCGAATATTAAAGCAATATTCCGGGCATTACGTAAAGCCCAATTAAAAATCCAAGTTGACTAATGTGACTTTCTTAAGAAAGAAACACAATTTTTAGGTCACGTTCTGACAACACAAGGGGTAAAACCAAACCCCAATAAAGTTTCTATTATTCAGAAACTAAAATTACCAAACAATACAAAACAAATAGAATCCTTCTTGGGAATGCCAGGATTTTATAGAAAATTTATGAAAGACTATTCCAAAATAGCACATCCTATGACTCGCTTTCTGAAGAAAGAGAATCAGCTAAACACAAATGACCCTAATTACATAGCGGCATTTGAAAAATTTAAAGACCTTGTCACTAATTCCCTCAATTTTACGATATCCCAATTTCGAAAAAAAATTTAAAATAACAACGGATGCAAGTAATTTTGCAATTGGGGCCGTTCTCTTACATGAGGGACATCCTATTGCTTATGCATCTAGAACGCTCAACAAACACGAACTTAAGAATTGCCTGCAATAGTTTGGGCTGTTAAATACATCCGCCCCTACGTGTACGGTAGAGAATTCGATTTAGAAAGCGACCATCAACCACTTAAGTGGCTGATGACTAAATATTCGGGTAAAGATATAACCCCAAGATTACTGCGACGGTTAATAAGCCTAGCAGAATACAATTGCACCCTCGACTATATAGAAGGGAAAAATAATTACAGTGCCGATTTTCTCAGTAGAATGTCGGAAGATCAAATAAATCATGGAAATGATGATTTAAATTCAAACGGAGCACAAAATGCTCAGGCAGTCGACCCTCAAGAGGAAGACTTATGCCTAAATGAACCTGTTATCACAGAGGAAGACAATGTTTCAAAAGAGGTGCAAACAGTCCACTCTCAAGAGGAGGACTTGCAAAACTATATTAGATACAGTAGTAAACAGATATATTAGATACAGTAGTAAACAGATTCCCTATTTAAATTAAAATAGCGGACGAAAAAAATAACAACGTCACGAAAATATTCAATAACAAACTAGTTTATATTGACAGTAGAGACATTAATAAAAATAATGTCATTAACATCGTAAGAAGAGAAATCACAAAAGGCAAAGTTGGAATATATTCCTATTTGAACGATCATGAGTATAATAAAATACAGAAATTTGTTGTAAAAGAATTCGACAACAACCATAATGTAAAATTTGTGAAGTGTTCTAAACGGGCGAAAGATATAGAAAACCCCGAAGAACTTAACAAACAAATAGCCTTGTTCCACAAAAATGAGAGTGGCCATTGTGGTCATAGTAGCTACCTATGAGCAATTAAAATCGAAAATATACAACCCCAAACTTAAAAATAACTGCGATACTTGCACTGGCGCCAAATATGATCGTAACCCGATCAAAAATAAAATTCACATTATGTTTTCCAATAGCAGACAGAAATAGCAGAACAATTGTTGATAATATTCAACAGTTCCTAGCGGTAAAAGGAAAAGTTCTAAAGTTTGTATTCGACAATTAATTCAACGACACCAACGTTAGGAAATTCTTACAAGAGCAAGGTATCGAATACCATTCTACAAATCCCAATAGCCATGCCGGGAATAGCGACATAGAAAGATTGAATAATACAATAATAGAGAAAATTCGAACGCTCAACATCGATGAAAAAAGACCGATAATCGAAAAAATGGCAGAAGCCATATCCATTATAATAATTCATTTCATACCACCATAAAATGTACACCATTCGATGTACAAAATAATAAAATCGATCATAACAAACAAAAAATGAACAGAATAGAAAAAGTCAATAAATAAAGGGAATACTACCAAGAAAATAGAGAAGGATTTATAAAAAAATATAAAAATCTTAGACACAAAGAACAGGCCAAGTTTATAAAAAGAGCATTAAACAATGTCGACAATACAAACATTAAAAGACCTCTAAGACATTCTAATACCATGACCAGGTAACAAAACTACAATACTTACAAGACAAAATAGACCAAATACTGGACGATATAGCTTTAGCTAAATATAACATATTTCAATACTTTCCTCAGACGAAGTAGACAAGTATTTTTTATTTTTTTTTTATTTTAATTTATTAATTTACAATCTATCAATAAGACAATAAGTAAATTAATTGACAATTTAATAATATAACAGAAATAGTTGAACTCCAGTGGGAACAGCTATTATATTCCAATTCTATAATTATGAATTTATTTACAATATATACAAAACTTAATTTCTAAAAGGTAAATCTAACACATGATTTCTTGCAGTGCCCCATAATTGGATAGCATATGTCCACACAGGCTTTAAAATAGCCTTGTAAAGCCGAACTTTGTTCTCCAAACTAAGCTGCGATTTTCTCCCAAGCAGCCAGTGCATTTTTTTTGTTTTTATATTCAATTTCTTTGTTTTGCTTTTAATATGACTTTTCCAAGTTATTCTCCGATTTATAGCGAGTCCAAGAGTGTCACTGTGAGGAATTTGTGTATTATCTAATAATACTGGCGGACAATATCCTCTTCTCAGAGCAAATGTGACGTGTTTCGACTTCTCAGTATTAACCTTTATTTTCCATTTTTTAAGCCTCCGCTCAATTTCAACTATTTCATTTTGAATAACTTGAGATACTTCTGCTGCAGTGTCTTTAGATGCAATTATAGCTGTATCATCTGCGTAAGTGGCTACATGCACATCACTAACAACAGGAAGATCGGCAGTGAATATTGTGTAAAGGACAGGTCCCAGAACGCTGCCCTGTGGGACACCAGCATGTATACTATATAGTTTCGATGTTTCTCCTTCGATTTGAACATAAAAGTGTCGATTGTTCAGATACGAATTTCAATAAGAGGAAAAATGGGGCAGGCAGCAGTTTTTTCATTTTATATAACATGCCTGGATGCCAGACTCGGTCAAATGCCTGTTGTATATCAAGAAATACTGCCGCAGAATACAGTTTCTTCTCGAATCCACTTGTAATTATATTCACTATTCGATGGCATTGCTCCGGAGTCCCATGGCCTCTCCTAAACCCAAACTGATGTGCCGGTATTATGTTGAATTCATCCAAAACTGGTAACAATCTACTCATAAGTATTCTTTCAAATACTTTGGAGAATGTCACAAGCAAGCTAATAGGACGGTAGGACGAGAGAATATTTTCAGGCTTGTTTGGTTTTGGGATCATTATCACCTCCGCACATTTCCATTGTGTAGGAAAGTGATCCAGCCTCAAAATTGCGTTATAAATTAGTGCTAAAAATTTAATACACTTTTGAGAGAGCATTTTCGTAACTCTTCCATCTATTTTATCATAGCCTGGTGATTTTTTTTGATTAAGTCTTGCGAATTCTTCTTTGATTTCAGACACGGTAATTTTACGAATTGGCAGGCACATCTGACGAGGTACATCCAGAAACTCTATTATTTCAGTATCTTCAGGCGCAATATTTGAATTTGGTTGAAATGTTGAGTGTAAATGTTGTGCAAATGCCTCAACCTTAGCTTTGGCAGTTTTACACCAATCTCCGTTATGATTGCGTATGGCAACATTTCGTTTTGCTGGTCGCTTTAAATATTAGTTGCTCTCCAAGGACTGTATTCATAGTCTTTCGTGTTTGGATCCAGACTTTTGAAAAACTCTGCAGTTGCTTCATTTCTTATTTCATGCAGGCGTTTTTTAAGTTGGTTTGATGCTCTATTAAACCTTGTTTTATCGGCTGGACATCTACTAAACCACTCTACTCAAAAATATACAGATATCCTAAAATCTACGAGGAAGAAATAGAAAACAAATTGGAAGAAATGCTCAAGCAAAAAATAATAAAGGAAAGCAATTCGCCTTATAACTGCCCATTATGGGTAGTAGAAATAAAGCTCGATAACTCCAAAAAAAGATATATAGAATAGTTATCGATTATTATAAATTGAACGAATTTACAGCTATGACAAGTATCCAGTTCCAAATTTAGTCACAATCTTAGACAAATTGGGAAAATCGCAGTATTTCACTACACTTGTCCTAGCTAAAGGCTTTTACCAAATCATAGTTGGAAAAGAAGACAGAACAATAACAGCGTTTTCAACCCCACGAGGACATTACGAATTTGTTCGAATGCCATTTGGACTTAAGAACGCACCATCAACCTTCCAGAGGATGATGAATAAAGTCTTAAAGGATTTTATAAATAAAACCTGTGTCGTGTACATGGACGATATCCTTTTATTTAGCACCTCACTAGAGGAGTATATTGCGGATATCAAAGCAATATTCCGGACATTACGTAGAGCCCAATTAAAAAACCAAGTTGAAAAATGTGACATTCTAAAGAAAGAAACACAATTTTTAGGTCACGTTTTGACAACACAAGGGGTAAAACCAAAACCCCGATAAAGTTTCTATTATTCAGAAACTAAAATTACCAAACAATACAAAACAAATAAAATCCTTCTTGGGAATGACAGGATTTTATAGAAAATTTATGAAAGACTGTTCCAAAATAGAACATCCCATGACTCGCTTTCTGAAGAAAGAGAATCAGCTAAACACAAATGACCCTAAGCATTTAAAAAATTGGAAGACCTTGTCACTAATTCCCCAATTTAACGATATCCCAATTGCGAAAAAAAAAATTTTAAATAGCAACGGATGCAAGCAATTTTGCGATTGGGGCCGTTTTTATGAATCTAGAACTCTCAACAAATACGAACTATTGCTTGCAATAGTTTGGGCTGTTAAATACTTCCGCAGCGCAGAAATAGTTGTTCGGCGTAATGGACGACAATGACAAACAGGAAATATTAGAACACATTGAAAATAATCAAGTAAACAATCAGGAAGTCATTAAAATAATTAACAAACAAATAAATGTTAACAACCATATAAACGAATCAATAAACAATCTTAAAGACACAATTTTAGAAAAGTGGGAGAGAATCAATCAATTCCTAAACTAAATTAACAAATATAATAGCGATGTGTACAAAAAATCGTTTATACCATGACCAGGTAACAAAACTACAATACTTACAAGACAAAATAGACCAAATACTGGACAATATAGCTTCAACAATATAACATATTTTACCCTTCAATACTTACCTCAGACAAAATAGACAAGTATGAAATAGATTTTTATTAAATAAAACTAATTAGAATGGGAGTTATGTTCCACAATGAAACATTAACATTTGCCATTAAAATCCCCATTAACTTCATACAAACCCATACAATACTATTAACACCATTGCCAAAAAAAAATAACTATAAGATTGACGAAAAGAAAGAACAAATTTTTCAAATAAATAACGATACATATACATATGAGTCGGACAAAACTCTTAATGAGTTAAAATTAAGTAAAAATTGTGTAATCAAAAATACATGTAAATTAATTCATAGTGAAGAAACACAAATAGAAATAATTGACGAAGGTACAGTCGTCTTACAAAAGGTAGAAAACACTATTGTAAAAAACGATTGTAACGAAGTAAAAGAAAGTAAAATTAAAACGAGAAACGTAATAATAGAATTTATGAATTGTACCTTAATAATAAACAAAGAATTATTTCAAAACATAAAATTTATATATGAACGAAAAATTGTCGAAGACTCAAATTACACATTTTAAAAATTCAATATCACCATATCGTTTAAACAGATTATGTTAAGCAATTTCAAAAATATCGAAAAAAAACAAGAACTAAAAATAAGAAACATTGTATCGAATATAAGCATAGTTGTAGTAATAATAGTACTAAGCATTGCAATCTTGTATATGTTTGTAACAATGTGAACGAATGCAAACAAATATAGATTTCAGGAGAATCCTAAGACAAACGGGGGAGGAGTTACGTACCTCACCCGTTGCTTGCACAAAAATGCTGGGAACGACGACATCAGCATAATTGTCCAAAAATACTTAAAAGAAACATGAAACTCTTGCATCGCAGAAACAACGACGACACTTCAGTTGTTTAGGCGTTGCACGCATAATAAATAAACAAACAACTAAAGCAGAATAATCGACCGCAGCGTTTGTGTTTACAAAAGAACAAAACGAAAACGAAGTGGACGAATATTTGACTGTTGATAAAACAACAACAATGCTGCATACATTGTTGCAGTTTTATGAACTAAGCAATATTCTGAAGTTGAGTGGTATAAAAGAGCCAAATGAATAAATGTAAGATTAGTCTTAAGATCATGCTTGAAGTTAAATAAAGTAAGAACCAGAATTAAAATTCTTTGGCATTTATATTTCTTTGAGTACATTTGTTGCGCGCTATGAACTCTTATATAAGGCATTCTCTGATAAAAATGCCACTTAAAAAAAAGTTCTCCATTTTTTCTGACAATTATATATCTTGTAGTATATGTATGTGAAAACTAAAAAAAAACAAATATGATTTTAGATCCGTGTATTCCAGAATTACCATACTTTTTTGCAACAAAACATTCGAATCCCCATAACTTGTCAACGAATAAACGGATTTTAAAACACCAAGAGACTTTCTGTGCACGATTTCGCGTACCTGGAACGTGCTCTCCTGGACCCCTGCATGCCCACCTCCACCATCTGTGAGCGTGTGGTGAAGCGTCTCAGCCTTTCGAGGATCCGGCTAGGCGTCAGCGATCATTGTTTAATGATTCTGAGGTCTCGGTGTGGTCCTAGCTGTGATCTCAAGGTTGCGGCGCGGGTCGAGCGGGGAGTGAACCGGATACTGCCGGAGAGGTCCGCAGAAGAGGCTCTGAAGAACCAGTTCGATGGGATTTTGCTGAGGACAAGGAGTTTTGGCAGTCCGGACCGGTGTCCATAGTCCTTGGAGCCGAGGCGTATCAAATCGTAATACGCCCAACGATGATGCCAGGATCACCCGGCCGACCGATGGCACAGCTGTCCATCTTCGGCTATGTTGTGTTCGGCGTGGCCGATGGTTAAGTGGCAGCGGGGGTTTTCTTTTGCAGTGATGCTGCAAGGCGGGCGGTTATGTTAGCGCCAAATTTGAATTTGTGGTGTATTGGTTTTATTTACCACACCGCGCTAACTTTGCTAATCGCCTTGCTCATCGGCTCGTTAATGACTATCATTTGTTAGTTGAGCCAATTGTAAAACTAAACCCGCGTATGACACTACTAATTTAAATTGTCTATACGATTTTCTTTGTTCGTAATTTCAATAAATACGATTGTACAAAATAAAAGTACTATTATTATCGCTATTATAGATATTATTACTCATTTTTTATTATTATTATCATAACTATTATTACAACTTATTAAGCAATATTACAAATAAAAAAAAAAAATAATTAAAAATGACGGACAAAGAGTGGGAGCACCTATATATATTTTCGTAAAATATGGTAAAGGATTACCAAAAAAATTTCTATTACCAACAAACATTTGGAAGATCTTTTAAGAGTAAAATGTTTTCAAAATACCATTGAAATAGAAGAAATAATTTAATACTCAAACCAATCCAATTTAATTTTCATTAAAAAAATGCAATAAAGTTATTGCTTAGAATTTCTCTCAGTGCAAAACACACGCATACATTCATGAATTGGCTGCCTCTCCATTTGGGCAGCACAGCTCTAAATTGATCGCTGAATCCAATTGATTAACGTTTAACCCATCTTTGCGATAGTTCAAGCTGATACACATACTTTCAAAGTAAGCTATACTAAATTCTTTCGTCACCGCCGACGACAAGATTACAAAGTATTTTAACTATTATCAATTTTCAAAGATGATATTCAATTGCATTATTGAATGCATATTCCCACAATCTTGTGCGGTAAAATTAGATAGCTGAAGAGTCTCTGTCTGTCATAAGAACAGTTCAAACGCGCTCCACTCCGCTCAGTTTATATTATCAGTTTAAAATCTACGTTATTTTTATCATCTGATCTACTAAAACTTCAATTATAAGCACAGAATAGCCGAACCAAATTAAAGGGAAATTTTCCAATCATTGTGTTGCAGCTTACGTATCTGTAACCGCCAAACAACAATTCAGACAACGGTCAGCTTTAAAATTTCTGGCGTCCACTTCAAACCGTCGATGAAGATAAGGGTAAAGTCGATTGAGCCAGTCAACCTGACTTCACGGGTTACGGCGAAGTGACTGCTAATGCGAATTCTACTTATACCAAAATGTATATTCCAAACGGCAATTGGAAAAACTTATAGATCTACATTAGGCTATAGTTCACAGTTATCGAAGCAGTAGAAAAGAGATAGAGCCACCGGACTATAACGAGGTCGATTTAGTTATTAAAAAGCTGAAAAATAACAAAGTGGCAGGCTCTGATGGGCTGCCAGCTGACTCAAGACCGGAGGCGAAGAGTTGGTTAGGAGTATGCACCAACTGTCATGCAAGATATGGTTCGATGGATTTATACACAATGACTGGAATCTCAGTGTTTTTTGTCCTATCTTTAAGAAAGGAGACCACGCTGTTTGCGCCAACTACCGCGTATTGTGCAATAAGCCAAATACGGATTCTCTGATAGGACCATATCTGTTCTTTTGTGCTGCTTCTAAACACTTTAAACACTAAAAACATATTTAAGGATGTGGTTGACGCTGGCGCAGATCGGTGGTGAGGGTCGTCAGAAGCTATGAAGCACTCCCACGAAAAATAATGTAAATAAATATTTTTTTTTTTTTTTAATAAATAATTATCGACGCTCGCCTTTTCATCTAGCACAGTAAATAATTTTGCATTAAGGTTAAAAAAAAAAATAAGGCGCAAAATCAAAATCGCAATAAATAAAAAAAACACTAAATCTAGTAGCGTACGTGGGATGGTTCGCTTCGGAACTGGCCCAACTACAATAAATAAAAACAATACACTACAAATTCAAATTTGATGCTAATATTACCGCCATCCTTGCAGCATCACTGCAAAAGAAAAATTAATTCCGCTACCACCTAACAACCGGCCATGCCAAACACAACATATCCTAAGATGGACAGCTCTGCCCGTAGATCGTTGCCCTTGGGACGTGGAGGGGAGATTTCGGGCCGACACCGTGAACTAATGGTGCCTCATTGGTGCCAGTGATCGAGCGCGGCGGTGTCCGCTTCCTCCGCAGGTGTACCCTATGCTGGATCGTGCAATAGACCGCTCTGTTGAAGTCGACCTGGGCCTTGTAGAAATAGGTGACCCAGGTGCAGCTGCTGCCCCTACAGACCGAAACGTGGGGTTGCTTCTCCATCTCCAAAGATGTTGTAAGAATCATATTTTTTGCAGCAAACAAAAATTAAATTAAACATATAAAACCACTAGTTTAAAAACAGGACGAGTAACCACTCATCGCTCTGTTTTAAATTAAGCTGCTAGTACTCTCAGTCGGTCGCATTCTAAAAACGTACGCAGGAAGGGTAAGCTTCTCATCGCGAATTGCCACAATGTTTCCGACCTCTAGATTCGCTTCGGGGTACTTCCATCTCTGATGATGATGAGCAGTAAGCTTTTTCCATCTTTTCACAATGGAAATGGAGTTGAACAATTTTTCTGGCTCAACTGGAGCCAACCAAATCGATCAAATTAAAAAATGCGCTGGAGTCAAGGCATTGAGATCATTAATGTCCTCAGATATTGGGGATAGTGGGCGTGAATTCAATCACGTCTCAATGCGACTCAACAGCGTAGAAAACTCTTCCATTGTAAACTTCATTTCGCCGATTATTCGGCTCCAATGATGCTTAAAATTCTTCAAACCAGCTTCTCACAGACCACCCATACGCAATTTGCGATCTTGCGCAGATTGCAAAAATTGTAGAAATTATTTTCGTAAGATAGTGGACGCACCAACAAAATTGGTCCCATTATCGGAAAACATTCATTGCAAAAGCAGCTAGAAAACTTGCCGTTGATAAATCACTTGTGGCTTCCAGGTGCACAGCTTTTGTGGCAAAACACACAAACCTAGACCTGTATAATTTTTATTGTCGAAGGACCCACTGAAGTCCATTATCTGATTCCTCTCTGTTTTTTAACAAAATGCAGTTTTTTAATTTCGAATTGTAATTTTTATTTGATTCTTAGCTCGCAGAATCCAATACTGCATTATCAATAGGCCCAAATTGGTTGCCACCGTGAAGAGTGATTTTGTGCAGAGATGCAACTAATATTCTTGTGAATCTAGAATCATAATTTAGGGAAAACACCACGGGTAGACAAATCAGATCAATTTCTGTGTGCTCAGAAATTTTCGAGACTCTATTGGCCACAAAAACTATCCAAGAACATGGAGGTTTTTGTGACCAACTCAAAAAAATTGTAGAGTCAGTCCAACAACGTACGTGGTTTGTGGTAAGGGGTAAATATTGTTAAGCAGAACAAATTATGTCAACTAATAGGGCTGCACCAAAATACTGACACCGTTTTTAGCGGCGCAAATTTTCTCTTAGCGCATATCAATTGAATGTAGACCTGGTCTTCAATCTCAACTCTCAAGAATAGACACGCTCTATAAGCTTTTTCAGACGCGTCTGAAAAGTCATGGAACTGAAAAATTGCCAGTGGGGAAAAATTCACTCAACGAGCAATTTGGATATCATTTTTCCGCACATATTCCTTCAAAAAACATTTCCAGGATTGCTGTGTAGATGCAGACAAACAGTCATTCCAATCCGTCTTCTTCAACCATATTTTTTGCATTAAATTTTTGGGCAGAAAAGACTATTGGAGCTAACCAGCGTGGCGGATCAAACAACCTAGCGATGACTGTCAAGACTTCCTTTTTCGTAAAAGACACCTCAGTGTCGATGGGTTGCGCTGCGAAATAAAATTCGACCTTAGTGAACTCGAAGTTTTCAATTTCAGCTTTATCAGACGAACGAAAAACCATTCTCTGCAAAGCTGAATCTTGTTTTTTCACTTTAATTTGGCGATACATTTTCTCAATGTCACCATTGTACACAAATTTATACAGGCGCCATTTGGTTATCAGCCACATCAAATCATTTGGAAGAGAGCGGCATGTATATAGAATGTCTATAAGACTTAAACCATTTGTAGGACTTTACACGAAGCATTAAAGACCACTCTTAGTTTGGTCGAGGCGCCATCCGGCTTTAAAAACGCTAAATGCGACAAATAATAATGTCGCTCGTTGACATCAGGGGGGTTTACCTTGCACATGTGTGGCAATGTCAAATATTCACCAACTACATCATCGTAGTTTATTTTAAATTAAGGTTTCCGAAGAACCGTAGTATCATTGCGCATAAATTGCTTTGCTCTGCTTCTAGAGACTGCTCACACTGATATGTAGGGCAAACAGGAAGAGTATTTGCCAGTATTTGAAAGTGGACCCGTAAGAATCCACCCGAAAACTGTTTGTTGGGCCAGCAATGAACCCAAAACATTTTGTTAATACCCTCTCTCACTATTTGACGGTAAATATCTCTGCCAATCAAAATTTTCAAAAATTGAGGATCGGCCAAGGGAAAATTAAAATTGACATCTGAAGGCAATGTGACATTTTTGCTGTTAAAAAAACAGTACATTTGAGTAAAATTAATCACTCGTTTCCAATTTAAAATTTGGATCGAGTGATTACTGAAGAATTAAATGACACGACCTGTTAATTGTAAAAGCCACTGACTCATTTAATCCTGATACATGTGCATGAACTCTGTCGCATCGCACACCAAGGCGCCTCTGAAGACGTTCTGCAATGAACGTACCTTCAGAAACCGCATCAATTAGTGCTTGAACAGAAACAACCATATTATTTAACTTTAATCGCACTAAAGCTCGATTGGTAGGGATCACAGGAAGACCTAATAGAAACGGACTTCGAAGAACTACGAAGATTTGAGACCGTTTCTAAAGTTTAAAACCTTCTTGTTAAAAAGGTGTCCATGTCCTTTCACTTTTGAATTTCACGTTTTTTTTTTCCCCAAAGCGGCAAAGTAGTATCTGGAAGATGGGTAGAGCCCATATTTTCGATGCTGATTGTGTTTGACTTTAAATTGGCAATCACATTGCTGGCTCTAAACCAAACAATGCCTTGAGCTGACTGTTCACCGAAACGTGTTTGTTTTCGTATCTATCAACCAGATTCTGCCACGCTAATTCAAACCCATCGTTGATAAGCAGACATCTGTTGACAATATTGCATACTTCATCACGACTTTTTTGCTTCAGGTGATACAACTTCTCAACAGGTTGTAGTCTAGAGTTAGACTTATAGATGGCCGTCAACGTATTACTAAAACTTGGCCATTTCCTATATCACCTTGAAACAAGTCTGTGTCACATGTCGTTGCGTTATTCTCCACCAGCGGACAAATACTCAGCATATGCCCTATGAAACTTAGTTTCACCAACATTTAAAATTTGTTTGAAAATATTCAAATAATTTTTTTTCTGATTCTCAAAACAAAAATAAAGTTGTATATTATAGTCAAAAACCTGGCGGTGAGTGTATCGACTTATCAAACCGATAAATACGCAAGACCGATAATTATTCAAATCGATCGCAAGTGCAATCGAATGCAAAACAAAGTTAAAACATTTAAAACTTTGTGTGTATAAAACTTTCTGAGCGCAACAAAGAACGGCCAAAAAGCATTGCAGAAACAACAATATGAGACTAAGTAGCCACGTCTCCAGGTTTACGCCATATGACGAGCGTCTAGTCGCGATAAGCAAATATTTTTAAAAATTTTAATATAAGCCTGATTTGTGTGAATGCCCTTACAAAAAAGAATGACGACGATGCTAAAGATGTCAAAATAGTGCTTGGCGATTTCAACGCCAAGATTGGAAAGGAAGGAATGTTTGGCACAACCGTCGGAAACTTTAGCTTTCACGACATTACCTCCAATAATGGAGAGAGGCTAATCGATTTCTCCACAGGTCGAAAAAAGATAGATAATAGCACCAGACTTCAACATATTAACATTTTCAAGGCACGCATCGAGCGTGTTGGACGTGCGAACGTTACGTGGTCCCAACATTGACTCGGACCACTATTTTGTCGCAGCCAAGGGCCCACTAGGTTCAGCGTAGTGGACGCCGCACGTTCCAACATGCAACGAAACAAAGACGTTGGCAAGCTGCAATCAGAGCAGACCGCCGCAGCCTTCTCGAAAACACTCTCCCGACTGTGCCGGGAAACCTTTCCGTCTTCTCAAGATATATGTGAGCAGTGGAAACATATCACCCGCTCCAGGGCTGCCAAGGATGTCATTGGATATACAAAACCTGTGAATAATTCTTGGACGACGAGTAGTGTCGCAATGCTACTGCAGAGAAGAACGCTTCCTTTCAGCGTATTCGGCAGTCGGGAGCAACGCGGGCTGTTAAAGAGTGATATCGAGATAAACGGAGAGAGGAGAAATGTCTTTTCAGACGCAAGGAAAAAGAGCAAGAAAGGCGGGAGTTTGAGGATGTTGAGATGTTACGTGACAGAAATGAATCTCGAAAATTCTATCAAAAGGTCAAGCGTCTGACTGAAGATGTTAAACCCGGAGTAACTTTCTGTGAGGATAAATATGGAAGTATGATAACGGATGAACAGGAATCACTGACATTATGAAGGAGTCATTTTTCTAACCTACTCTGAGGCGATGAAGCGTACAATTTCGCCGATAGAGAAATGACACCGGAACCACCAGTTAATGATGCCATTATAGAAGAGCTACCGGACTATAACGATATCGAGTCGGTTACCAAAAGCTGAAACAAAACAAAGCGACAGCCTCTGAGTTACTCTGGGAGTTACTGAAGACCGGCAGCGAAGAGTTGCTTAGGACTATGCACCAACTTTTATTGTAATGCTGCTTTCGATACGCCGATACGATCGAATTATTTCTACTACTAGGTTCTGCACTAGGTATCTCGGCAAAGATTTTTTGCATTGTTACGCTATCACACATACAAAGCGGTGTCATGGTGGGGAAAACCCACTCCGACCCTTTTGATACCAAGAGAGGTTTCAGGCAGGGTGATGCACTGCCATGCGATTTTTGCAATCTTCTGGTGGAATACATACTACGCCAGTGCTCGTACATACAGAATATGTCGAGCTCGATCTTCCAAAAGGAAGTGATGCTGTTTGATGACATTGATATCATCAGTACGCAGGAATGGCGAGTCAGCAAGGCGTTCTCAAAAATTTAAAAACAGTCTCTTCTCATGGGTCTAGCGGTGAATGAGGCCAAGACGAAGTACTTGGTGTCTTCTCGCACTCCGTCATCGAGTCTTCGACATTCAGTGACAATGGAAAACTGCGTCTATCTTGGATCAGAAATAACCGGCAACAACAACGTCAACCAGGAGATCAGGCGAAGAATCACGCTTGCAAACCGATGCTTTTTTGGGCTGAGCAAGCAAATGAGAAGTAAAGCCCTCTCTCGACGGACGAAAATAAAGATATATAAGATGCTGATACTCCCGGTCCTACTGTATGGCGCAGAGGCATGGACCGTGATTGAGTCGGACGAGACAGCGTTGGAAGTCTTCGAGAGGAAGATTCTTCGCAGGATTTTCGGTCCTATTAGAGTCGGCGACGAGTTTAGGTCCCGTTTAAGCCGCGAGCTGTACGAGCTATTCGATGAGGTTGACGTAGTCGAGCGCATAAAATTCCAGAGGATGCACTGGGCTTGTTACCTCATTCGAATTGATGAAAGAGCTCCAGCACGTACATGAGGGCTCAAACTTGATTGGAGGACAACGGAGGCCTGCGTTGCAGATCGAACAAAATGTAATTAATACATAAACACTGAGCCACCTTTGTTCAAAATCAAAACATCAAAACAAACAAAAAAATCTTTATTTGTAACTTAAGTTCGATACTTTGAACTGTTCACAATATAATTTTTTATTATTATTGACACTTAAAAATAAACAAAACTAAAATGTATTTAAATGCTTTCAAAAACTATACAACGTTGCAGCAATGTAAAAACATCAATACGAGTATTTTATGCTGCTAGCGCAACGTAGAAAGCAGCGTACGAGTGATAATGCGGCGGTGACGAAATGAACTCAAAGCAGTAGAGACGAAAGCGCAACTTTAGGCGGCGAAGACGAAATCGCAACAAAACTGTTTCTAACGCAAGCGATGAAAAGATATGTAAACCAATTTTTAGTTTTTTATCCCTATTTCTCTCTCTTTCCACATCTTCGTCATATGCACAGTATTTTTGTGCGCGTCATACATAAAATATGCTAATATAATAATATAAGAAAGTCTTTAACAATTTGTGTTGAAACCCACCTCTACTAAGGTAATCAACTCAAGATGAACAATGTAACAGATTTTTTAACAATATCTTTTAGGCAATGACAAATATGTCCAGCCAGCGCATCTACTTCATGCTCAGTAAAGACGAATGACGATGAACATTACTATGCTCTCTCTTATCGAGCGACTCGAATAATTAATCCATCAAAACAGTCTTTTGTTTTATGAAAATTCTTGCTCAAACATATTCAAATATTGTTTCCAGCTAAGAAGTCTAGTCTTGTCACTCTAGTTCTGGCCTGTGTAACAGTTTAAGAAAAGAACTTTGTGACCATTTTCATTTTTTGTCCTTCGTATGTACTCCCAATTAATTCTCTATAAGATCAGCAATAATATTGGCCTTAACCAGATTTCCATTGACAAGAAAAGCTCCGTTAATAATGTAAGTTCTAATTAGATTCATTATATGAGGAACGTTCGCATGCACATATATAAACTCTTTGCTTGGAGTGTAAAACAAATGCAAAGTGAAATTGTAAAAACGACAACTGAGCATGTGACGGCATAGACTCAAAATTTTTGCTCTCTCGTTTTCAAATCGAACAGCGGACCTGCGCGTTGTAGTACCTTCAATTCTTTATACCTTGGGTTTTATAATAACAAAATGTTATTGTAATAGAGCAAAGTTACTAACGGAATCTCCTCCCTCGCTCGCTCTTTTTTCGTATTCTTTTTGCTATTTACAAGATTTAAAATAAACTAAAGATTAACCTATTATTGACCTCTGTGGCTTAAACCTCTCTGTATCTTACATCGATGCAAAGCTATGACAAATGTTGTTTATCGTTTAATTGGAGAGGTTAGGCATCGCCACCACCGATTTTAACAAATGTTATTATGATAACTTCTTCTGATACAATTAACATACATATATAAAAAACAAGTAAGGAAATACAGTCGGGCGTAACCGACTGTAAGAGGCCCTGTACCAGTTCAGGTCGCCTAACAAACATATTAAATGTTTCCCGAGCTTATGACCAAACACATGACCACTTCTCACTGCGCGAATATGAATGAAATGAAAAGGGGGGTTGCCCAAATTCAATTGCTTATAATATCGCCATTTATTAACCGATTTTGATGAACTTTTTGGATTTGTGCTTAGAGAGACGTTATCTCTATATTGGTACACTCAAGGGGTGATTTTATGGGGAAGGGGGGGCAGGGGCAAAATTTCAAAATAAACTTGTGAAATTCCGGAGCAATCCTAGTCGAATGCAAAAAACACGAAGTCTTATCTATTACCGTTTCCGAGATCCTTTCGTTCATACAGACGGACGGACGGACAGACGGACATGGCTATATCGACTCCTCTTTCATTCCTGACCATAATGGTGGTAACTTTGGGGGTCTCCGACCATTATTTCTACCTGTTACATACATTTGCACAAACCCAATAGGCTCTTGTACCTTCGGTACAGGGCCTAAAAAAAATTATATGCAGTGTGGGGCACTACCCTTCGGACTTAAAACAAAAAATGGCCTATGCTGTTTTCCATCGTCTTATCTACCTCTATACCAATTGGTTAAGAGGTTTAGGGGTAAGAGTGTAAAACCTATATCATCTCTCTATTTCGGCGTCCTCCAATCAAGTTTGGGCCCCCATGTTAACCATGCGTGCTGGAGCTCTTTCATCCATTCGAATGATGTGCCCATCCCAGTGCAGCCTTTTTAATTTTATGCACTGGACTATATCAACCTCATCGAATAGCTCATATAGCTCGCGGTTCATACGGGACCTAAAGTCGTCGCCGATTCTAATAGGACCGCTGTTTCATCTGACTCAATCGCGGCTCATGCATCGCGTTTTAAAGGTATTCATTTTTGTCTTTCAAGAGTGGGCTCTACCTGTCATTTGCTTGCTCAGCCCAAGCACGCATATGTTTGCAAGCATGATTCTTCGCCTGATCTCCAGGCTGACGCTGTTGTTACAGGTTATCTCTGTTCCAAGATAGACGAAGTTTTCTACAACACTGAAGTTGAAATTCTCCATCGTCACTGACCGTCCAAGACGCATTGACGGAGTGCGAGAAGACACCAAGAACTTCGTCTTGTCCTCATTCACCGCTAGACCCATGAGAAGAGACTGTTTTTAAATTTTTGAGAACGCCTTGCTGAACCGCCATTCCTCCGTACCGAACATATCGATGTCATCGGCGTAAGCGAGCAGCATCACTTCTTTTTGGAAGATCGAGCCCACATACTCTGTATGTACGGGCACTGGCATAAGATGTATTCCATCAGAAGATTGCAAAAACCGCACGACAGAGAATCGCCCTGCCTTTAACCTCTCTTGGTATCAAAGGGGTCGGAGAGGTTTTTCCCCAGCCAAGAGTTGTCGCTTTGACGGAAAATCTTTGCCGGGATACCTAGTGCAGAAAGGGCGTAAAATCCTTCGATCGTATCGGCGTGTCGAAAGCGGCTTTATAGTCGACAAATAGGTGGTGTGTGTCTATGTTAAACTCACGGGCCGACCTTTTTGGTCTGAAGACACACATAGGCTTCAGCCTATTAAACAATACGCGCGACAGAATCTTATATCTGATTGAAAGGAGACTTATTCCGTGGTAGTTTGCGAAAACAGCGGAGTCTCAGTTCTTAAAGATATGATAGAGAACATAACCAATTCTACGCCGCCGGTCAGAGCCTGCCGCGTTGATATTTTTCAGCTTTTAAAGAACTGAATCTTTATAGTCCAGTGGCTCTACAATAGTGGCATCATTAACTGGAGGTTCCGGTGTCATTTCTCTTTCGGCGGAAAGAGTAGGTTAGAAAAATGACACCTCCATATTCTCAGTGATTCCTGTTCATCCGTTACCAGATTTCCATTGTCATCCTTACAGAAAGTTACTCCGGGCTTTAAATCTTCAGTCAGACGCTTGACCTTTTGATAAAATTTTCGAGCTTCATTTCCTCAAACTCCCGCCATTCTTGCTTGGAAACGTTTTTCTATGCAGTAGCATTGCGACACTCCTCGTCCTACCAAGAATTATTTCCAGGTTTTGTATAACCAATGACATCCCTGGCAGCCCTATCCATGCAGCGGGGGATATGTTTCTACTGCCACATATATATTTTGAGAAGACGGAGAGGTTTCCCGGAGCAGTCGGGAGAGTGTGTTTGAAAAGGCTACGGCGGTCTGTTCTGATTGCAGCTTGCCGACGTCTAGGTTTCGTTGTACGTTGGAACGTGCGGCGTGCTTTGCGCTGAGCCTAGTGCGTACCTTAGCTGCGACAAGATAGTGGTCTGAGTCAATGTTGGGACCACGTAAAGTTTGCACGTCAAACACGCTCGATGCGTGCCTTCCGTCAATCAATTGCGTGAAATTTGATCTGGACTCTGTTGTTGGAATCTGGTACTACTAAATACCATGTTTCGACCTGCGGAGAAATCGATTAGCCTTCCTTCATTATTGGAAGTAGTGTCGTGAGGGCTAAATTTTCCAACGGTTGGGCGAAAGATTTCTTCCTTCCCAGTCTTGGCATTGAAATCGCCAAGCACGATTTTGACATCGTGTTTGAGACAGCAATTGTACAGACGTTCCAAGCGCTCATAGAACTCATCTTTAGCAACGTCGCCTTTCTCTTCCGTCGTGGCGTGCGCACAAATCAGACGTATATTAAAATACTTAGCCTTGATGAGTATCGCGGCTAGACGCTCGTCAACAGGCGTGAACCTGAACGTAGTTTCCTACTCACCGCGAAACCACATTCAAATTCGTGCTTACTCGCATGGCAGCTATAGTAGATGTCAAAGGAGGTTTTTTTAGAGCAACCTTGTCCTATCCATCGGATCTCTTGGATTGTAGTGATGTCAGCCTTGCATCTTTCTAGGACATCAACCATATGGATATTTGCAACATCCAAATTAAGGGTGCGGACATTCCAGGTGCATATCTGTGATCGTGATCTTTATATCGTTTGTGAGGGTCGTCATCATAGTTCCTTCCGAGGCCTTCTGTTAGTTTTCATTGGGGATTTTGTTTTTACTAATTAAGGGGAAGCGGTTTTCGCCTTCTCACGTTAGCTCAACACTGAACGAGCGTTCAGAGGCTACCCAGGAGATAAGTGTCCTAACGGACGTGTGACTTTCTTGTAATGACTGAAAGACTTGAATGACTGTCAACAACTTTTCTCACAATGTGAACTCGAGCAAACGAGTCCCAATCTTTCCCTTACTGCACTTTGTCAGGCTTAAATTAGACTCCATTTACTTTTGCCCTGTGTAGTACCACAGACAATATTTTATCATGATCCATTTGTGTTTCTCACATAATACCCAAATGATCAAAGTATACTATAATACCAGGTATGTTTCCAAAAATTTGCATTATAATCCATTGAAACATTTCAGGCGCACTGTTGATCCCAAAAGGAACAGAAGTCATGATCCGAACTTCTTTTATCTAATTCCATTTGCGAAATTCCACTAGATAAATCCTATACCGTAAAAATCGTTTTGTTTAACATCTGGCTAGTTAAGTCTTCAATTGTATGAATTAAGAAATGTTTGCGTTTAATTGTATTATTGAGAGGTTTTGTATTCAAAACAGCAATTTACCGTTAGGCTTTTCCACTCTTTGCAAATTGTGAACCCAATCCGTAGCATACGATATTGGAAAAATTATGTGATCGTTTACCAATTCATTGAGTTGTGCTTTTAAAGGTCCATCTAAACTTTGAAGAACACGTTTTTTATAGTGCAATGTTGGCTCTACGTTCTCTTTCAACACTATTAATTGTTTGTTTGAAAAATTTCACAGTCCTTCAAACATATATTTAAATTTTTTACAAATTGCTCTATTGAGTGGGGTGGACAATTAATTAAATGAATACTTAATTTTTTTATCAATATAAATTTAATAGAAGTAGTTGCTCTGAGTATTAGATCAACAACTAAAAATGACGCTCTCATGGCTTTCCCTTCTTGAACATCAAAACAATCTAATAATACTGTTACACTTAATTCCACGAGCTTTGCATTCCGTGCGATAATTTGGCTCATACGCAGCTCCACAGTTCAAACAACGCCGACCTACTGCGATTGGATATTGTGATGAAACTGTTTTCTGCTTGACAACCTTGATATTATGCATAATACAAAAGTTTTCTTGCAAAAACAATCTATTGCTAGTGGCTGCCTCAAACCGTTTGCACTCGATTACAAGATTCGTAATTGATTTAACTTTACTCTCCAGCAACTTGAGTTGTAGTTTTTTATCATTAATGCCTGAATAGACATTCATTGATGAGTTCTGAATTGAAACTGATTTTTATTTTACAACTTCTTGCTTATATAACTTATTCTAGATTACGTATAGCGTTGGTCTTAATCTATAGCTGCGCCGCGTTGTCTGTATCAGCGTATGGAAATGTGTGTCCGCTGAGGTCTTGTTCCATTAATAGATAGCAGTTTA
>JAWNNP010001635.1:0-30967 GCA_035044805.1 Leucophenga maculata | reverse complement strand
TACTCGCGGACAGCTCCAGCAGGCGGACATTTCCCGTGGCCGGACACATTTCTTAGTCCCAAACTTTAAGTTATGTTTTTAGAACTAAATACGTTCCGGTGGGCGGACGCTCCCTTGTTTTATTTCTTTAAACTCATTCTAGCGCAGTTGCGCTCATTGCACATCTGTTTTGACTACAGTAACAAAAGCTAATTTGGCGCCAATTTTCGTTCGCGATTTTCGTAAGAGTTTTTTGTCTGCCTCCGAGAGAATGAGTTGTTGAGTTGTGCATCCTATCTAAACGGTCGTGTGTGCGAAACAGTTTCGCAAAATTCTAACGTTCTCTTAGCTGTCGCTCAGCAGCATATTATTTTGTTGTTGTTTGGGTATCACAATAGGGATACGGCATCAGGATAAAAACAGACTTACAGAAATAATTTTGCTGTTTATCGCAGTTGTCCCTTACAATGTCTACACCAACAGGTATGGGCGTTCAAAAATGTATGCTATTTCACTGTAGCTCGTCCCAATTTCGCGAGTCATAAAACAGGAAAAAAAAAATTTTAAAAATAATTCCTGGATTGTGTTTTTTTTTTCTTTTTCGGTATTGATTTTGTTTACGTATATAAACATAGTTGGATATTTATTTTTATTGCTTTTGCTTGCAAAAACAATAACTAACAAGACGTTGGCTGTTAATATTAACAAACATTGGGTTATTCATTTTGTCAATAAATTCGGTCCAAAATTTAACAAAAATGAGTGAAAGCAATTCTGATGAAATGAAGCTTAGCGACACTTCATCCCTATCCCCACTAACCTCTCCGATAGGAAAGTCTACACGGAGTGGAGTTCACTTGGTTAATCCAGAGGATGCTCAAATGTTGTGGGGCTCAAAGTGGCAAACAACAAGCACCACAAAAACGACGACCGCCTCTACTGTCCTCCATTACAGGTCTACACCCGCAGCCGCAATCGCTGCAGGTAGTGTCTACATGCGCTATTGGCGCCAAAAAATATGGGTGGAACCTTTGCCAGCGTGGTCTTTAACCCGCCCTCCCCGTCAGACTCTATAAAAGAGCATGCGAAGCAAGCGGTACCGTCCACCTTGCCCAGGGTCAACTGGCAGACACCGAAACTTAAACGTCCACAGCCCCCTCGTGCCCAAAAGGGGAATAATAAAAAAGGAAAGCTGTTAATCCAAAAAAAAAACAGCTGTACCCTCAGTAGGGGAACCTTCAAATTCTACCAATCAATTTGCTATTTTGGTAAATGAAGGGGAAGAAGAGGACTTGTCAGAAATTGATGTGCGTCAGGCTGATATGATAGCAGATGGATGTGACAACGCTGAAGGTGTCAAAATTCAAAAGATCCCACGCAAAATACGCAAGCCACCCCCATTAACATTCTGGATGTTTCTGATGTAAATCAGATGGAGCAAGATCTGGATCAGGCCATTAGCCCGGAAAATTACTCCCTTCAAGTTAGAAGAGATGGGTCCGTGAGGGTCTTTACTGAAGATTCAGACTCCTACCGCACTTTGGTACGACTTCTTAAGGCGCATAACACGCAACACTCCCTCTGAGCGTATAAAGGAAGAGTTCAAAGCACAGGGTCATAAGGTGATTGGACTGTACAACCCTCCACCTCGCAAAATAAACCGCGAGGCGAATGGAGATATCATAGAGAAGTTGATGCCTAACAACTTCTTTTATGTAGACCTTGCCCAGGCAACAAACAATAAAGAGGCTCTAAAGATTCAACGCATAGGTCGACTACGAGTTTCAGTTGAGATTCCAAAAAAATCCCTTGAGGCCACCCACTGTTTTCGATGCCACAGCTTCGGGCATACTAAAAACTTTTTTTTTTTTTTTTTTTTTTTTTTTTTTTTTTTTTTTTACGATGCAACCGCTGCTTGCGCTGAGACTGCTGAGGAGAAACTGTGCTGTGCCAATTGCTTTTTCAACCATGCTGCTACATACAAAGGCTGCCGCGTCTACATAGCTAGGATAACCGAGCGCGGTACTATCACCTCTTTCAAAAATGGGCGCAACGCCAATAACCAGCACCGCGGTATAGACTTCGTTCCTGCAGCTAGGGTCCGAGGCGATTTTTCATACGCAGATTCAGTTCGGACAGGTCTACAGATTGTCAACCACCCTGGGGTAATAGAAAATACCAACAGCAGGCAGGCCTCAACGGGAGCACACGAGTCTCCTAGCAGCACCTCAAGCCTAAAATTAGCGATTGAAGCCCTAGCTTCTAAAGTGGACACTCTTCAAGAAATGTTTAAGGAACTCCAGGAAACAAATAAGTTCCTAAAAGTATTGTGCTTGTATCTCCTCAACAAGAAATGATGTCTCAATCGCTCCGCCTTGGTCTGTGGAACGCTCGGGGGCTAGCCAAAAACGTCGATGAACTCAAACTGTTCCTAGCTAAGCACAGCATCGACATCATGCTAATCACAGAGACATGGCTCCAGCCCGGTGTTTCTTTAGTCATCCCAGGATTTACAATACAAAAGGCGGACCACCCAAGTAACAGACCAAGAGGAGGAGCAGTTGTCCTGATAAGACAAGGAATCAGCTATTTTCAATTGGCACCAGTGAGAAAAGGCCAGTTACAAATGGTTACCATTCAAGGTATCCACCAGCAAAGGTGATCTGCTTATCTCCTCCCTTTATCTACCGCAACACACCTGGTCTACAGCGGACTTTGAGCTCCTTTTTAGAAACCTTGAAGGAAAGTTTTTAATCGGAGAAGACTTCAACGCCAAGCATCGGTTTTGGCTGAACTTCAGAGCGGACACGAGAGGGAATAGATTACATGAAGCTTTAGTCAGCTCCTCTGCTCAAATCCTAGCCACCGGGCAAGCTACCCACTTTCCATATGCCCAGCAGCACTCACCAAGTGCCTTACACTTTATTATCTACAACGGATTTCGCGCCGAAGAACTGAACATCAGGACAGAGTACGAACTCTCTTCCGATCATCTCCCCCTCGTGGTCGAAGTAGCAAGCTCGCCGCAGTCCAAGGCGCCAAAAAGACGATTGTTGTCACCTGGTACAAACCTCGTTGCTTTTCGTAAGGAGTTAGAAATTACCCTAGACTTGAACCTCGAGATTATACGGCCTGATGACTTAGAAGACGCGTATGCGCTTTTTCTCAATAAAGTGCATTCGGCTGCCCTCACTACTACAAAAGAAAACCCTTATCAGTATTTCAGACCGCAAACGGGGATTCACCCAGCTACTGAAGCTCTTCTCCTGATAAAGAGGAGACTCAGAAGAGAGTATGTTCACAAGCGAAATCCTGCTGTGGATAGAGTATACCGAAGAGTGTCAAACAGGGTCAAAAAGCTGCTTATCAGGCAAAAACAGCCAGATACTGACTTTTTCTAAAACATCTCTCCGAACGCGGGTACAAACTATTCTTTGTGGTCTCTTACGAAACAATACAAGAGACAAACACCACCAAAGTTCCCTATTCATAAAACAGATGGGAGCTGGGCCAGATTCATCCAAGATCGTGCGGAAACTTTTGCTAAGCACTTAGAGGCTAGGTTCCAACCCTTCGAGTCCACATCTGGTAGTCACAGGAGACGAGTACAAAGGGTACTGGACAGACCTGGGCAGCTGGTTCTCCGAGCTAATCCTATCACTATCGAGGAAATTCAGTCCCACATCAAAGCGCTTAAAAATAGAAAGGCCCCAGGCGAAGATGGTCTCGATAACAGGACACTGAAAGCACTACCATTCAAAGCGGTACTCTTTTTAGTACTTCTTTTTAACGCTGCGTTGAGAATTGGGCACTTCCCAAAACTTTGGAAAAAGGCTCAAATCGTTATGATACACAAGAATGGGAAGAGCCGGTCTGACGTTGAGTCAAACCGACCCATCAGCCTGCTGTCGTCCACTGCGAAACTATTCGAGAGATGCCTGTTGACCAGGATACTAGCGATCGATGAGGTCAAACAAAGGATACCACCATTTCAGTTTAGCTTCAGGAAGGCACACGGAACCCCTGAGCAGCTACATAGGGTGGTGAACTTTATCCTAGATGGGTTCCAAGCAAAGGAGTATACAGTCGTTGTTTACTTGGACATCCGTCAGGCTTTTGACAGGGTATGGCACGACAGTCTATTATACAAATTAAAAAGCATCCTCCCACCGCAGCTGTTTATGATATTAAGAAGTTTCCTGATCGACAGGACCTTTTCGGTGCTTCTGGATGGTGTGGAGTCGAGTACAAAAACCTGTGCAGGTGTTCCACAGGGAACTATAGTAAGTCCCACCTTGTATACTCTATTCACTTGGGACATGCCCACTGGGCGTACCATCCCGATGGTAGATTCTCAGGACTTTTTCACAGCTACATTTGCTGACGACACGGCCATCTTTGCCAGAGATGAGTGCGTGTACAACGCCACTGATATGCTGCAGTTATATCTTTATAAATTTGGCAAATGGGCTAAAAAGTGGAATATTGGTATAAATCTCCGCCAATGTGCATCAGTGACACACACTCAGACGTGACGACAGATTAACAGGAGCGCCCTGGTATATGCGCACAGCAAACTTAGAAAATCGGGGATGTTATTAACATGCCGACCGCTGACTATATAGAACGACATAATAGTCACCCAAACCAGCTAGCCAGACGCCTCTTGGAACGCAGAAGGAAGTCAGGAGTGAAAATAAAGCGACGCTTGCAAAGAATTTTGCCTAGGGAGTTACATTTAAGGAGTATATAATTTATTGTATATTCCTCTCCCGTAATACCCCTGAAGACAACGGCATTATTTTGTGTTTCATATATGTACTATATATTCTTTTGTCTCACAAACCATAAAATTATTTTTGAATTAGCTTAGCTGTAATATTTTATTTTTTTTCACTCATTAAGTGTGGACACTTATTATTTTTAATTTTATCAAATACGTTGAAGCATCGTATTCAAAGTGTTTTGCTTCCTAGAGATGCAAACGTTGAACTTGTGCTAAGATTCGCACTTCGTAGCGTATTGTGCGTTGGCCCTAACGAGTGTTTCATTTCCATTGTTCCCCAAAATTTGATAATGTAAATATGTATTATAAAAAATAAAACATATTTAATATCAAAATTTGCTAATATTTTATAGTTTTAACGTACGAAATTATCGATGCAATAAAAATTAATACAGCATATATGTTTACTTTATTATAGATGTTCTTATAAAAAATATTGTTTAATACAAAAATTTTACGTGTCCCCGAAATACACGTTCTATTGCTAAATATTTTGAGGACAGTCCTTGAAATACCATACTGTCTTCGAACTAAACGCTACATATCAATAATGACCCTAAATAATACATTATGCATATATATATATATAATTCCATGAATGAATATTGGGCATATGAACTTTCTACGTAGTGGCAAAGTTGCGGTTTTGTCCTCAAAAGAAACACTGTGCAGGAAAAAGTATATATAAAAAATCGTTACTTTATATACTACGATTATTTTGAGGACCGTGTCCATGTTTAGAACGTTGTATACCGTGACCCTGAAATAAGCATTATACAGAAAAATTTACATAATTTTTTGTAGATCGTCCATATAGTTCCAATATTGAAAATAGGGGTGTGTATGGGTCTGTTTTATAAAAAAAGGGCGGAAAAAAATGTATACTGTTTGGTGTCCCCAAAATAAGCCTTGTGCATATACATATATATATTATTATTTTTCGTCAAAAATGGATTTATTTTGCTCAAATTTAAAATGAATGGAAAATGTCACCTTTTGAATGCCGAGTGTGTTTTATTGAATTTCAAAATTTTGATTTAATAAGAGGAATACATTTAATTAAAAAAACATTTTCATATGAGGTTATTTTTTTTTTTAAATTCAAAACGGCAGAACCAAAATGACGACTTGTAATTGTATGCTGCTGGTATGTTCTGCGTATTATGTGCAGCGCTAGCGACTGTTATATTAAAAAACAGTTGCAACCAAGGTATACTTAACAAGGTAAGTGCCCACATATTTATCTTCTTTCCAGTGTCTTAAATTTTAGGTCACTTGCGAAAGTCAAAGGAAAGGTTGTCTTCACGAATGATTTTTTTTTAATCTAATACATACATAGGTTTGTTTGGATATTTGTATTTATTTAATGTATTTGATTAATATATATATGTATGTATATAGGTTTAATTAAATGTTTGGTTTTATTTATAAAGTAATTGAATTAAAATATACAGTATGTCAACTAATTGTTTTGACTCAGAAGAAAAAATCATATTTGAAGTTTCAAATAACAAAAGATAATATATGTATATTTTGATTTTTGCCATTTTTTTTTTTACAGAACGTAGAATAGTGTTATTAGGTATTCAAAAAAGAAATTAACAAAAATATTGAATGCAACAACAAAAATAACAGAAGAAGGCCGCTTCACACTTTTATAACTGTCAAACAATTGTTTTGATTTTTGTTTTTATCGCATCACTTAGCTATGCAAAGCAAATGCAGCGGTACTTATTACGGTAAATATTCGTGGTATGCTTTGCTTTGCTATTCTTAGCACAGAATTTCGGCACAAATTGTCTTTGTTATTACAAGTTCAACAGTGCAAGTCGTAGTTTTATAGAAGTAACAATGCCAAGAAAACGAACGTCGGATAATGTTATTCAGTTGATCTATTATCATCACACCTTAGGGAAATCTGTTAAGGAGTTATGTGATATGTTTTGCAAATCAAAGCAAACTGTCCACAATATTTTAAAACGAGTTGAAAATGAAGATAGGTTGGCTTTAAAGTTATCGAACGGCCGCCCTTCCGTTATGACAAAGCGAGTAAAGAGATTTTTAATAAGAAAAGTGGATAAAAATTCCCGTATTTCCTCAAGGGCACTAGCTACCTGGCTCAAAGATGAGCTTGATGTCACGGTGTCCCACGAATGTGTACGAAAAACACTGAATAAACATCAGTATACATCAAGAGATGCAAGAAAGAAACCGTTGCTGTTTCTGCAAAATATAGAAAAGCGATTGCTATTTGCAAATATGCATGTTAACGTAGATGACACATTCTGGGAATATGTGATATTTTGTGACGAAACAAAAATTATACAATTTTATAATGATGGACCCCAAAAAGTGTGGAGAAAACCATTGACAGCTCTGCAAAACAAAAATATAATTCCGACGGATAAATTTGGGAATCTTTCCGCCATGGTGTGGGGATGCATATCAGGAGTGGGTGATTTGGCATTTATTGAAAATACCATGGATGCCCCACAATATTTGCGAATTTTGCAAACTCATTTGTTGAGCAGTGCTGCCAAATTCGGATTTGACCGCAACTTTAAATTTTACCAGGACAACGATCCGAAGCATAAAGCTCACATGGTTCGCATGTGGCTGCTTTATAACTGCAAAAAGGTCTTGGACGTGCCCGCCCAAAGCCCAGACCTAAACCCCATAGAAAATGTGTGGGCATTTCTAAAGAAAAAGGTGGCCAAAAGGCATCCCAAAAATAAAAATGAGCTGAAAGCATTTCTGCAAGAAGAATGGGCCGACAATTATGATTTAAAAAAATTAATTCTTTCTATGAGAAATCGCCTGAATGCAGTTATTGCCACAAATGGCGGCCATACAAAATCAAAAGACATTTGATTTTCCGTGATCATTTCCCCTCCTTTTTTGATTTTGATGTACTCATTAATGACGTCAGTATGCATTTTGCATAGAAAATAATTTAGTTTCGTTTTTTCGTTTGATGCGGCAAGACATGGCGGACAAAAAATTAATTGAAAAAAAGTTTTTACTCTATTTTATCGAGACCTATCGCTCTTTCACTTCACTGTGGGATGTGAAAAGCAAAGAATATAGTGAATGCAGCAAAAAAAAAGCAGAATACGAAATGTTGCTGCAAAAATTTAGAGAACGCAGCAGATCTTAAAGAAGTGCAAAGGAAAATAAATTCCCTTCGCTCAAATTTTAAGCGAGAATTAAAACGCTTAAATAATTTAAAAAAAAGGGGAGCGGGAGTGTGCGACGAAAATATATCCAATGTGTGGTATTTTGATGCAATGAGCTTCATCAAGGATGTTGAAACGCCGAGTTCGTCCAGAAACTCATTAAATATGGTAAGTACTGTGTATATTTAATAAAGAAAATCAACAAATAATTAAACGATTAGGCTATTTCGACATTTATGTCACCTTCTCTTAATTTTTTTTACGATTGTATGTGGCACAACCGACATTTTGTAGGAGTGTATAAATTTAGACTTTTTTTATTTCTTTAACATTATAGTATATTTATTTTCTGACAATTATTTTTGTTTTACGTTTTATACAATTTTATTTTGCCAAGCCACTTGGCCTTCATTGTTAAAATATTCAGTAAATTGATCCCTGATTCCACTATTAAGTGAATGCCGAAAGATGGTATTATCTTGGCTTTCGAAGCTAGCATGTTGTCGCCTCGATCCTTCAAACACAGTTCCCGTTTGAACGTCTTCTTTGACTAAGCTTTCCATCAGAAGGTAAAGTTCTGTATGCTTTTGTCTTAAAAAATTGTGGAGATAGCAACATGCCAAAACCACAGTTTGAACAAGAGATGGGCGCGGGATAAAAAATTTGTCCCGATCCCGCCCGCTCCCGAAAAAAAGCTCTTATCCCGATCCCGCCAATCCCGGCGATTTTTTTAATTATCCCGCGGGTCCCGCATCCCGCCCGATTTTTAAAAAAATTTTTTTTATGTTCACTAATTTAATTTTTAAATAATTATGTCATATGTATATGAAATATATTTTAACATTTATTATGAACTCATATAAACAAACTTAAACAATGTGATGATGGAAAGAATTTTAACATATACAAAATTATTATAGAAAAGATCGTGTACATATTAAAGATAATTTTTTTAGTTACATTTTAGTTGCTTAGCTACTTTTTAGCTTTTATTTTTATTTAAAAAGAAAATTTTTTCAAAGTTTTCACTTAACAGGCGCGTACGTCTTTCTTCTGATATTCTACTAGAAACAGAAAATACTCTCTCGCTCGTAGCCGATGAAGTTGGTACATTTACAACTTGTCTGGCAAGTTTTTGAAGAAGTGGTACGGAATTACACTCTTTCCAAAATATTAAAATTGGTACAGATTCTCTGTTTTTAATATGATTATTGTAATAGTTTATTTGTGCAGTTATGTCGTTTTCAGGTTCCGGCGATTTATCTGCAAATTCTGAAAATCGAACTTGATTGACCTTTTTTTTGTACGTTTTCTTTATCAATTGGCTTATCAACCACAGTTTTATTTTTAATTAGTTTTAGCATTGTGCGAACAGTAACAAAAACTTCGTTACGCATCTCAACAGACAAACAAGTAAGGAAATTTCAGTCGGTCGTAACCGACTGTAGAGGCCCTGTACCAGTTCAGGTCGCCTAACAAACACATTAAATGTTTCCCGAGCATATGACCAAACACATGACCACTTCTCACTGCGCGAATATGAATCAAAATAAAAGGGGGGTCGTTCAAATTCAATTGCTTATAAAATCGTCATTTATTATCCGATTTTGATGAACTTTTTTGATTTGGGCTAAGAAGGACGTTAACTTTATACTGGTGTACCCATTTTTTGTGCCGAAGAAATTTTTACCCTAAGGGGTGATTTTATAGGGAATGGGGGGGGAGGCGCAAAATTTTAAAATAAACTTGTGAAATTCCGGAGCAGTCTTCGTCAAATGCAAAAAACACGAAGCCTCTATCTATTACCGTTTCCGAGATCCTTTCGTTCATACAGACGGACAGACGGACATGTCTATATCGACTCTTCTATCACTCCTGACCATAATGGGGGTAACTTTGGGGGGTCTCCGACAATTAGTTCTTCCTGCTCTTGTACCTTCGGTACAGGGCCTAAAAATTAGTTCCTTAAAAGAAGGATTCAAAAACAAGGCAACAAAATGAAGAATTGTGGGTTTACAACGATCAACTAGGGCATTTTTGCACGAGTTTTTAATTTTTTTTAGGATATTTGTGTCATTTATCTTTACATTGCAGTGGTTCAGTAATTTCTGATACCATAAGGCGTACTCATGAATTATTGGCTCACTATAAGAGCTCAAACACTCTGAACATTCTTTAAAAATACATACAAAATTAACAATTTGAGTTAAAAAGTTAAAGTCAATGTTGCAAAGCCTTTTTGCGTCATTTCTTTCAATTAAAAGTTTCTGAACCTCGGGAAATGACTCTAAAATACTATGTAGCATAGTAAAAATTGAGTTCCATCGAGTTTTTACGTGTTGTTTAAGTGATTTAAGCTCTGAGTGCTTAAAATGAGCCACTAGCGATTTAGCACTATCAATTAGTAAGGTAAGTTCATCTATATTTGCTTTTTCAAATAAATCGGTCATTACTAAGTTTAAATTGTGACATGAACAAGCAATGCGTTTATAATGTTTAAAGGCTGCTTTGATATTAGCGCCATTGTCTGTTACAACATAACTATAACGTAAACTTTCATCTAAATCATAATCTTTTAAAATATTAAGAACAAATTGACGAATATTGTCGCCACTCTTGCTAACATTCAAAAACTCACGGTTCGCTAAAACTTTAACTTTTAGCTCATAGTTTTGTTCTATAAAATGTGCTGTCAATGTGAGAAAACTACGTTGCGAGTACTCATCAGTCCACATATCCGTCGTGTACGCTATCGACTGATCGGCCAGTTCATCCTGCATTTGATCTTTAATTTTGTCATACTCGGCAGGTAAAATGACATTTGTCAGAGTTTTTCGTGATCTAAGCAATTCCGATGCGTTTTGTTTTCCGAATTGTGCGCCGATATCAATTAAAGTTTGTGCCAGCTGTAGAAAACCTTCCCCTAATAAATCAAGAATATGAATTTGTTAACTTATTTGACACACATGTGTGTTCTATCTAAAAACCTACCTTCGGTGGTACAAAAAGGGCGCAAATCTTTTGTAAAAAAAAATAGCTGCTTCAGGGCAAGATTGTTCATCACCTCCGGCGGTACTTTCTTCTTTACGAAAGTTTCCAATGTGGTTTGAGAAGTGCTGCTGTTGTTGTTTTTGTCTATTGTACACTTATGCCGGCGCATGCCACTGGTGCCATTGCGCGTCGTAAACGGCAGCACATCTTTGCAAACCATACAACATACAAAATCAATTAATTTATCATTTAAATTGATGAGGTGAAAATTTTTCCAAATTTCTGATTTCGAATTTAATGATATTAATTTAATGCATTTATCTTTTTGTAAATTTTATTCTTTATTTCACTTTTTTTTCTGTCCGCCATTATTACATTTTAGTGTCACCGTGTAATGCAAATAAGATGGAATAACGCAATACCATGCAGAGTCGCATTTACTGTTCAAAAAAGTACTATTTTTTACGGAAAATCAAAACAAATACCAAACTGCAACAAAAATGTTTTTTTTAGTGCAAAGTACATTCGTATATGGAAAAACTGCTATTTGTTATTGTGTACGCACATGCAAGTTAAATTTTGTGCATGACTTGATCGGGTCCCAAGCGAATTTTGCGGGACCGGCGGGAATTTCGGGATACTCGAAAGTTCCCGTGAAATCCCGCAAAAAAGAAATTTGTCGGGTCCCGCGGGATTCCAGTCCCGTGCCCACCTCTAGTTTGAACATTTTCAGGCGCCAGATTTATTGCTTCCGAAAGCATTCTCAACTATACGGCGAGCTCTGCTAAGGCGATAGTTGAAGATGCGTTGCTCTTTGCAAAGACCAGTTTGAGGAAATGGCTTCAAAAAGTTTTCCGTAAGCTGAAAGGCATCATCTCCAACAAAAACATAAGGTAGAGTTCGTTCAGTGCCGGGCAGTAGGTTTGGTTCAGGCAAATGCAACGCATTTTCATAAAATAATTTGCCAAAACCAGTGTGGCGTAAAACACCGCCATCAGAAATACTACCATTTATGCCCACATCGGCTACTATAAACTCGTAGTTTGAGTTTACGACCGCCATAAAAACAACTTCTTATAATTGTAATAAAAATATTCTGAGTTCGGTGGTTTTTTAATAGCAATATGTTTGCCGTACACAGTCCCCAAGCAGAGGAGGCAGAAGTTTGGGCTGCAAAGTTAGAAAATGTGCACCCCACCCAGGCACTCATAGAAGGAAAATTATTCAATATTATAATTTTCCAAGGCCAGCTGGGGCAATTATCCCTAAACTCCACAGTGGTGAATGGAACCCGAGCATCAACTCCATTTGCCCCACTCGACACGTCGAATTCGGCCAGCGTATCAACCGCTTCAACAAACAACCCAGAACCCAGTTCAACCTACACTGTGGACAATACAAGTGACCAAGCTGAAATGTCCATCATGAATAATAACACTGAAAATTTTAACCTTTCCACATTTTATGCTACATATAAATAGAGTCATTCCGTCTAGTTATCCGTCGTTCTTCTTCGTCCAACCGTCCGCCTAATGTGTACCGATATTTAAACTTAAAGCATCACATGTCTCGAGAACAATATTTCCTATTGCTTTTGAAGAAATTGCGCTCGTAAATTTTAAGTCCTCGAATGTGTTGCCAGTTGCTAAATACAGCAAAGTAATTGAAAGCCGTTGTTCTACGGGTATTGCCTCTCTCATGTTAGTATTTTTTTTTTTGAATTAGAGGGCGAACTAACGTAACTAGTTCTTCGAACACATCGCAATTTACGCGCAGAAAACTTTTAAAGTCACCCGATGCAGAAACAGCCAATTCGCTTAGTAAATTTTGATGTGTAAATGTTCTTCTCTCTTTTTGTGCCACTCTTTCATCCAAATTCGTTTTTTGCGTTGTTTTTTTTTTCTTCCTCTTTCTTCTTTTCACACAAAGCGAGCGCAATTGCGCATAAAATTTCGTCCGACAACTTCATAGCACGACCGCACAGAACAAAAATTTGAGAGAAATGACAAAATCGAACAATCTGATCACTAGTCTGTGGCAAAACGTTGCTCAACACGTACACAAAATGATCGCGATCAGATATATCGTCTATTAAGGCCTTTATTAAATATTTTTTTGCAACAACGTAGAAAATACATCGCGTTTGTTTTCAACTACAAGTTGTTGTTGGCTTCGCTCTCTTTTGCTCACAATTTGTGAGCTTGTGGGTGGGTGTATAAAGTCATGTAAACAACTAGAATGGAATTTTAGAAATAAAATACACAACGCATTGATTTTTTTTACTTATAATAAAATTTTTATTAATTTGCTGTTGCCCATTATTTTTTTGTTTTAAATTATTTAATCTTGTATTTAAATGTTTAGTTCTAAAATTAATTCTCTTTTTTTTTTACTTTTTCCTCCACTATTATTTGCTTAGAGCTACTTAATATTATTTGAATAATAGATTTACTTAAACATATGTCATTCTTATTTAACCGAAAAAAAACTAATTCTAATTCTTTTACAATGTTGAGAAATGCGATATATGGTTTCTTTAGGCCTCCCTGCGATAAGACGTCGACATAAGAAAATATTAAATTTTCTTTGAAAATATTAAATTTTCTTTGTCGGTCTCATTCTCCAGACCGAGTCGTCGAATTATGTAGCCTGTCACATATTCAACCGCATCCTCGGTCCTCCGCTAAACCTCCGTCATATTGGCGACCGTCTCCTCCGCTAAACCCAATGCCGCATCATTGGTCGGAGCATCAGGGTTGTCGAACGCCTCAACCTCTTCCAACTTTGTTCCTCCAGATCCCAACTCTATATTAACCAAGGGAACGTCATCGGACTTTACATTTCCTGTTGGCTGCAGCAACTCTGTATTTCGCGCTAATTTAAAAAAAAAAGTTTCGTAATTTAAAATGTACATATTGCCTATTTACTTGGCACCAAACCTTATACTAGCTACCTAGAATATATTTACGGATCCTGTATTTGTTGCTCGCATTGCCCGAAAAAAATGTTCTAATAAGTCCTGCGAGAGCCTGCTCGTTAGTACGTATTCCATTTTGTAGCGTTCATGCAAAAAAGAATACAATTCTTCCAAGGAATTATTGCTGATAATTATTCCTTTCTGAAAAGGAAGACAATTTTTCAATGGAAGCCAATGTTGGCCGATGTTATTTTTTGGCATTATTGAAGCGGACACTAATGCGGTCATTTTGGTGAGGATATCGCACTGAAGATCCAGATTTTGTCCAAATGGTTATTTTGTAGGCATATTGGCGGTTGAAATCTTTGTGTTAAACACATCAAACCAGTCGTTCACTAATTTGATGAAATTCGCTGTCTCTACAGCGTTCTTGACATCCAATCCCGAACTATAGCAGCATATTATTGCACTAGCAGTTGTGTTCGATAGAAGTTGAGCAGCCAGTTTGACTTGCTGTCTTTGTACATGGAGATGTTCATCCGTGATTTTCCATAGTATGGACAAGTCTGAGGACACACAATTGGCTCTTGTTTCTTTTATCGAATTTGCTGTTAGCAATTTATTTTCAATATACAAGGTAGTGATTCCTTAATAATGTTATTAGGTGTGGAACATCTGCAAATACGAACACCTTTAAGTCTGCATTTGAAAGATGCCAAGTTTTTTCTGAACAAACAAAAAAAAATGAATAAATGCACCCAAACCTCTTTAGGCATTCTTACAAACGGAAATTCCCAGCTGATTCCATTATTTGTAATTAGTACTCAGCGAGTACTTTACGAGTAGTTTCTGCTGTTCGTCGGAGGTCAGGGCTTGGACTTGGGATCGGTGCGGCTTCCGGTGCCTGTTGACGGTGGGCAATACGTTTCTTCGCCGCTACGGTGTTCTCAGGACGTGTCGCTTGGAGCAGAGGTGGATTGTGCGGAGTGGAGAGAGCCGGTTGCTGAGCCCTGCTTATACCCCGCGGTCCCCGGCATCTTCGGCTGGTTGGTCAAACGTCTTTCGGTTATTGGCCCGGCGATGGCCTCTGCAGGATTACTGGAGCGCATATGCGGTTCCAGTTCGATGCGCTGTTCTGGACTGGGTTGGCGTGTGACCACTCTGGGCGGCCTGACTGACCGTTTTGACCCGCCCTAGCCCTGGTGTCCTTGCATGTATGTTATGCTACCAGCGGCCGTAAACTTGAAAAAAGAAATCCGTTCCTAGGAGGATATGGTCTGTCACTCCAGACAAAATCAAAAATGATACCTGACATGTTTCTTCTCCTAGGCGCACGTCTGTTTTCAATACGTGTTTCACCATCCGACCCGTTTCGTCTGCCAGGTGGATGGGGTAGGTCTCCTCTATAATACTCGCTGGGTGGGGGTGGTTTGACGCGAATTTCCGGCTACTGGCTACGCCTTCAAGCCAGGCTGCGGGTGTCGTGTGGGCGGTGTTCCGGGTCTGGCGGTCCACCCCATGCAGGCTTTCGTGCTCTCCAGCCATTGCTAAAGTTCCTAAATTTGTGAATTCTTTCCGCTTAATGAATAGCTGTATATCCGTATGGCTATTACGGCAAATATGCTCCAGCTGTCGCTCTGACGTGTAGCCAGCGTGTCTCATCAGCGTTTGTAGCGCTAACATAAACGGCTTAAACCTCTCGTTCGCTCCTTGAACTCGGCTCCGGATCTGATCACCCGGTCCAATCTTGCTGGTTATTCCGCCACCAATCCGTGTGCCTCTGCCAGCTCCTCTATTCGCTCCACGAACTCGATAGGATCGCCTGCGCCGTCGAACTCGACATTCCACTTCCTAACCCGGTTCATCAGTTCCTACTGCACGAATAAGTGCCTTATAAAACATTTTTTTATGTATGAAAAGAAAAGGGGCGTCGTTCAAATTCAATTGCTTATAAAATCGGCATTTATTATTCGATTTTGATGAACTTTGGATTTTGGCTTAGAGAGGCGTTATCTCTATACTGGTGCACTCAAGAAGAAAATTACGCCGAAGAAATTTTTAGCCTTGGGGGTGATTTTATGGGGAAGGGGCAGAATTTTGAAATAAACTTGTAAGAATCCGGAACAGTCCTAGTAGAATGCAAAAAACACGAAGTGTCTATCTATTACCGTTTCCGAGATCCTTTCGTTCATACAGACGGACGGACAGACGGACATGGCTATATCGACTCCTCTATCACTCTTGACCATAATGGGGGTAACTTTGGGGGGTCTCCGACCATTATTTCTACCTGTTACTTACATTTGCACCAACCAATAGGCTGTTGTACCTTCGGTAGAGGGCCAAAATATTAACGTTATTGAAGAAATTCTGATCAAAAATAATTTTCCGACGTCACTTGTGCTTATAAAATAAAATAACAAAAACATTAAAACCATCTCAATTATGAATTTTTGTTTATAACTAACTAATTATGAATTAAGCTTAAGAATTAATAAAGAATTAATATTCTCGGCACTTTAAGAGGTGCGTCTTTCATTTAAAATGAAATTAAGGGCTGAGAATGATCTTTCCACCGACGCTTGAGTTGCTGATCTGGCTAACACCACCTTTGCAAGTTCACTCAACTGGGGTGACTTAAATTTCATGTCATGGTAAAATTCCTTAATATTTGCGGTTAATGGTAATCGACCATAAAGCATATTGAAATAAGCTCAACAGCTCACCATATTTCTGCCACTGTCGGATGTAATGCTAAGCACAAAATATATTTATTAATATAAATGCTTACTATTAAACAAATTTGGTTTCATTAGATTATAAATGATTAACCCTTACCTGAATATTTGATCCAGTTCAAAGTCGAAGTACTGGATAATCTCCATAATTGTATTTTTATCGTAGAATCCGGTATGTGATTGAAATAGCTGGAGCATTCCAAGGGTTTTTACCACTATCTCAGTATTTGCATACATTGACTTCAGATTAATGCCCAAAATAGATTTTTCCATTTTTGGAACTTAATCTATTTTGAACGGGATAAGCTTTCGCTTTACATAAGCCTTTATCTCCTCTTTAACAGCGAGCTCTTTGTTTCGGACATGGTCCATAATGCTTCTGGGTGTTAATGGCGACATTTGCAAAGCCATATGTATTGGGTTTAAGATATCGCGAAACCCTTCACTATCCAATAACAAAAATGGCCTGCCATCCGTTGTCACAATTTAAATAAGAGATGCAACTTTTGCCTCTTTACTTGTTTCATATATTTTTCGTTTTTTAATATTTTGTTGAACTTCGGTCATCAAATTGTCATCATTTAACGACTCAAAAATGTCTTTATGTTTTGCATTCATATGACGCTTTAAATTTGTTAAATGGTGGCCAGCTAGTTTTGCACCACAAACGTTGCATATTGATTGATTTAGAATTTTATCTTATTTAAAAAAAAATATGCACTTGACGACTCACTATTTTTATCAACTTGCTCAAATAACTTTTACTAATGCATGTTTTCTGTTTACTTATCCACACACGCAACACACATACATGCGCAAAAGACCGTTGGTCAATTATTTACGAAGCAAAGGGTCTTGACTGGACCCAAGACCAAGTAGAGACAGCAAAAACGGTTGCTGGTTGAGTGAAGAGCAAACCGAGTATTAACAAGCTGTGATTAAAAGTAAAAAAGTGCGAAAAACTAAAAGTGACGCTACACAACATACATACAACACATTAAACTCATATATGTATGTATTGGTATATAAGTGTATAGAAAACGAAATCGTGGCAGCTACAATAAACAGCAACGGCACACTTAACAGACGCATCGTATACACCACATGTAATTCGCTTAAGCAGATTGGTGCGAAAAAACAATATTCAAACAAACAAAAAAAAAAAAATGTCCAGTGGCGGTACTTGAAATTAAAAATGACCGAGGAAGCAACAATCATGATATCAGTGACCTTATAAAAGATGCTCATAGCATTCAGGAGTGCAGAGGTGATAACTTCTACGCACTTTCGTCATTTGTAAAAGTGGATATGCTATTCACATTTTTTCCACTGAAATGCCCAGTAAAAAACTACGTTTATCGACGCATCATCAAGGCTGCAGTTATAGTTGAATTTGAGGTAGGACAGCATTGGTTACAGGTAGGTCAGCAGTAAACAATCAACTAAAAATACTATATATATCATACTGTTTCTGCAAACTTATTAAAATACGAGGGTTGCTAGATATATTTTTAGCCTGAGCAACAAAATATGCTGCCAGATGCAATCTGACGTTTCATCGTAAAGTCTGACATTTTTTAGGCCTAACTTATTGTGAACACTTTGACGTACGAGCGCAATTTGGTTACTTTACAGGGACCTGAAAAATTAATCTCGGCAAAAAAATGGAATTAAACCGTGATCATTTTCGTGCGATGACTTATGTCGATATTGTGGAAAAAATATTTCTACATTAATTAATCACAGCAGAGCAGCAGCCGATCCTTAAAACCTCATACTATAATCATTATGTTCATCACTGCTGCTACTCTAACAGTTAGTGGAGATGGTCCTCTTTAGTTAGTATAATAACAATCACGTCGTTCTTAACATCCAAGACGAATTTTAACTAATTAGGAATTTATTACATAGTTTTCTCTATTAAAGATTTATTCGTTTTAATATTAATTTTTTTAACGCTTAATGCGTTTTTCTCATTAAGATACAATATTGCAAAAATATTTGTTATAATTTCTCATTTTTTGTTAATCTATTTAGATTAAATTTATTCGCTTAGTAGCGATCACGGCCTCCTTGAAGTACACCATCGCCATCTAAGCCTCCGCGACGAAAGCCACCACCAGCAGAACGCTTCTCTTTCATGGCGGTAAAACGGCATGGCAATTGCAACCCTCGTAATTAACATAATAATAAACAAATATTTTAAACAGGTGAATTTAACGATTCGCTATATTATTAAAAATGCGAAGATCAGATCAATTGATTTTTTTTTTTATTTTTTCAACGTTAGAAATACCACACCAGCCATTCTCTCGTGGCCTATTGACTGCCTTTGAGGCCTATTGATTGCAGTTAAAGTTGAAAACGTAGATTCGCACACTGCAGTGCTACATCCTATGGCATTTCTTTCAAAGTTGGTAAAATCGATGAACAATAATCGTATACAACTTTTGTAACTGCCAAATATCCAGACCAGCGTTGTTCAAGGAGATGTCCAATCCTTTTCCACAATATAAGGTAGCTATTTTGCCATGGTGAAAGAATTCATGTAACATGATGCATTGGTCAAAAAATATACAAATGAAAGTCATTTCTAAGATAGTCCTGATGACTATTACATACAAGCGATGGTTATAGCAGTGGACGTAAGGTATTTTTTATCCAAATTTTTTTCATATTCTAGTCGCAACTCCTCAAACTTTTCCACTCATTACACTTGCGCCATCATAGCATTGTAATGAGTGTATTAAACGTTAATTCCGTGAAAGTGGCTGCATCAAGGTTTTTAGTAGTCTTAACTATCAGCAACGACTCATTGACGACACCATCCTTGACGTAACGTATTGCTAATGCAATATTTTCGCTGTTATTTTTATCTCTCGTCCCATCTTCCATTATAGTAAACCATTTCACGTCAGATTCATTAATATTTTTGACAATGGAACTTTGTACTGCTGAACCATTGCTTTAATTATTTGAATTTCAATTTCCGGCGAACGATATGTTGCGTTTTTTGGTATATGAGTGAGAACCTAGTACGTATATTTTTCTAATACTTTTTGAATTATTATCGTTTCAACACTACTATATGTAGATATTCTTTGTAATTTCTCCTACCACATCGACATAGCTTGAATATGAGAAATTGATTTTTCATGTTTTGGAAAACAAGTTTTAGAATCAGTAGCATTTTTCCAGTTTCTAAATCCTGTGGAAGTGTACGAAGTCTTTTTGCTTCCATGAGGTAAAAATTGCTGGCATGTATAGCAAAAAGCAGCGGCTTTCTCGGCGGAATACTGCAACCATTTATAACGCTTGAACTGTTATATTGTTTTGGACATGTGTCTAAAACAGCATGTTTTATTGGTTCTCCGATTTGTGCAATATCAGAAGGAATACCAACACAGCTAACATTTCCAACATGTGTTGACCAATCTGTTGCCATGGAACTAGGAGAAGCGATTGTAATTTGTGCTTCCACCTGTTTTGAGCAGTGAGGTTCTTCGTGGTTAATTTGGTCTTCAACTATTCTTTTTTTCAAAAGAAACTCCGTATATCCATCCATCAATACATCTTCAATTTATAGCAATAAAAATAACAATTATATAGATTTTTGCCTTATTCACTTAACCAAACTACAAACAATCATAATCAATTTCTAGTTTGCATCACAGATATTACAATTATTATAAAATGAACTGAATGTCACAAACTGTGGTTTGTTCGGAAAAGTTTAGGAACCTATCGCTAAAATTTTTTTAAATTATAATAATTTATCTTAGTTTTTGGTATTTTTAATGTAGGACATTGCCCCACAATGCCCCCCTAGCTACGGCCATGCGCATTGTTCGTGAGCACACTAGGCGGCTCCAATCCAGAATGGAACGACGTCAACAAAATCTTAATACGCAACTTCGGCATAAAAGAATCATACAAAGTTTCAGTACGATAATGAAAACCCAATCGAATTTAACCTCCAAAATGATGCTTAGAACAATTTTAAATAACAATTTAGCTTCTGTTGTGATCAATAGGAAAATTGAAAATTTAAGAGAAGCTTATGATTTGCTAGAATAAGCATTCGATTCCAAAAACCTTAGCAAATGAAAAATGTTGAAAATACTAACAAAAATAAAGGTAAATAAGAAAATTTCCAAACAAACAAAGTATACAAATCAAAAATATTTACAAAACTCTAAACAGGTACAAAATCGCAATTTAAATCCAATTAATCAAGTTGTGAAGGACTCCCGGTTTATCCGGGTCGGCTGGGATAGCTCAGCTTCGCCAAGGTCCGTATACATTAATTTATTGATTTGAGACCGCGAGGAGAATTAGACAGTGTTTGTTTTGGTTTTGTTGATTTTTAGTGCTTTTATTTCGGAGTATCTCTTTTCTTTTTCTTTTGAGGCGAATGTACACACCCTTCTTAAGGTTTACAGGTGTTATGTCTGTGTGTACGCTTTACGCTGATTCGAACCCAGTGTTCGAATATCGCTCCAGCCGTTGTTTTGACGCCCAGTGGTCAAATATCGTCTTTATTGTTGATCTGTCGTCTAGTGTTCGAACTCTACCTGACGCCCAGCGTTCAGATAGTACTTTCAGTTGCAGATTTGACGCCCAGTGTTCAAATCCTATTTGACGCCCAGTGTTCAAATAGTCCTCCAGCTATAGATTTGACGCCCAGTGTTCAAATCCTATTTGACGCCCAGTGTTCAAATAGTTCTTCAGCTATAGATTTGACGCCCAGTGTTCAAATCCTATTTGACGCCCAATGTTCAAAAATTGTTCAGCTGTTGTCTTGAAGCCCTTTGTTCAAAACCTTATTGAAGCCCGTTGTTCAAATACTTGTCTAGCTTTCAGTTCGAAGCCCAAAGTCAGACTGTCCTTTTGATGTAAAGTGCCGCTCCTTTTATATCATTTCTGCTAATGAGCCGCAACAACACTGCTAACATAATTACCGTACGTTACGTGCTGCTGCGCCGCTCAACAGAAAGGATCACCGCTACTTTTCAGCCGTCCTGCAGAAATTCATATTCGATTTTCGCGCCAACCCGTTAACAGCGCTGCTGGCTCGGTGTTTTGGCCTCTGTTGGACATTGGCCCCGTCACTCAGCGTATATGCGACCGACATCTATAACACCATTTTCCCTCTGATATATCCATTCATGCACCATGTTGGCTGTATCACTCATGACGTGACTCAGTCCATTGTGATCTGCCTTAATAAATTGGCCGTAGTCTCAGGTTTTGAATAGTGCCGCTGCGTTAAAAGTTAATATTCATCATTTTAGCATATGTAACAGCAAAGCTGCAGACATTTAACAGTGTTTGAACAGCAATCCGTTAAACTTTCCAGTCCATCATCGCCACTGTAACTTCGGCTTTTCCGCATCCCTGTCATCACCCGATATAGCCACCCGATGTAGACCAACGAACAATGGACAAGTCCACATCGGTAAACAACTTCGGTTCCAGTGGTTGTCGCTCTCGCACTCACGAGGTTGTCCGATGATCGACAATCGCAGCATGTTCGACGAACATGAACTTAGTGTTGTAAGCTGTGAACTTAGTGTTGTAAGCTGCGTACTTTGTGTTGTAAGCTGCGTACTTAGTGTTGTAAGCTGCGTGGCCTTCCCACAACAGCTGTTGTTATTTATCGCTGCTAACTTGTGACGCCAAAATATCGTCATATTTTGTGCCTTCACAAAGTTGTTAAGATAACTCAAATAGATCATATAATTTAGACCAAAATTACACTAATCAAAGAAGTGTTGTTTCAAGAATGAATTTAGATCACTTTCAAGTAGATAATTCAAACCTAATTCGAAATGAAAGTAGTTTTCATAATACTGAAATGTATTGTGACACTGAACGAAATAATAATGCGGATGCTTCTTGTAATTTCCAATACAATACTTCTTCCTATCAAGTAAATGTAGAATTGCAAAATTTACAGAAATCCTCATGTACCCGAAGAGGAGATCTATAGACAAATCGATGAAATGTCGCAGCAAGACATAATCAGTGAAAGTAACTCACAGTATAAAGCACCTTTATGGCTCGTGCCAAAGAAAATTGATAACAGTGATATACAAAAGTGGAGGATCGTGGTAGACTACCGTAAACTTAATGAAGTAGCAATATACGATAAGTTCCCTTTTCCTAATATAGAAAGTATGTTAGATAAGTTAGGTCGATCGCACTATTTTTCTATGATAGTTTTAGCAATACAAACCAATTTTTTAGGAGATGGTAATAAAGTTGATAATATTTTAAAAATACAACTTCCAAAACTTTTAAACAGATAAAGTGTTTTTTAACTTTAGGAAACTTAATAATACTACTCACAATAGCGTTTAGCATTTTTAGCGAGTTCAGTAATCAGAAATACTATAAATTTCAGGAAAAAATAATCGAGTTATTTAAAGGAAAAGAAAAAGTAAAATTTTTGTAAAATACTCTTTTAATGCAAAGGACATAAAAAATGAGGAAGAACTCTATAAAGAAATTGAACGATTTCATAAATATGAGAAAGACCATAAAGGCATTAATGAGAATTATGGAGGCTTAATAAAATTAATTTACTTTCCTAAACTAAAGGAGATTATTTAAAAGTTTATTAACAATTGTAAAATCTGTAACAGATGCAAGTATGATCCAAATTCAAGCTTACAGAAACCCCTACTTATGTTAAGCAAATTGTTCATGTGGATGTTTGAGAATTGAAAACATTGAGCTTCATCTTGTTAAGCCAAATAGACATTCGGACAACGCTGATGTGGAAAGACTCCACAAAACAACCGAAAAACTAAGAGTTCTTTATTTAGAAAATAATAAGTCAAATATAAAAGACAAAATAAGCAAAGCCGTAGAGTTTTCCAACAATAGTCGTCACTCCATAATACAAAATACACCGATTAATGTTGAATACGGGAATTGTAACAAATAAGTCAGTTACGCAAATATTTTGGAAACAAAAAAAAATTCATTGAAGTTAAGAAAAAATTTTGTAGAAAATAGACAAGAGGGTTAAATTAAAAAATATAATATTTTAAAGCTAGCCATACACACTGCAATATATTGTGCAACTGAGTTGTACAACGAGTTAGTTACTTGACGGAAAACTCTACAACTTCCCATACAATTTGGTTGACCAACTTCATTTTTAAACTTCTCTTGTGAATTGAAGATGCTTCGGATGTTATGGCGTTACTTATTAAAGACGAAGTTGTAGAGCAAGAAGACGAACAAGAACGCAAGCAAATGCGAAAAAAGAGTAAGTGGTCAAAACAAACAAAAATATTCCAACAAAAAACTTTTAAAAAAGTTAAAGAAAAGCGAACCAAACGGCTATAAAATTTATATGCGCACAAGTGATGACATTTTTAATGAGCTTCTCTCGAAAGTGAATATTTATATTCAAAAAAAAAAAATACAATTATGGGAGAAGCTATAAGTGCAGAAAATCGTTTGGCCATTACGTTGCGTTTTCTGGCATCTGGGAACACATTCGAAGATATGAAATTTTCAACACCAGTATCTCAAGCGATTGGTAAGATTGTCATTGAGACATGCGAAGCCATAATAAAAGTTTAAAAATAATTTATAAAGATAATAAAAATAGCCATTTTACTTAAAGTTAATAAAAATACTTTTAAATTTTAGCTCTCCAAAACACCTGAAGAATGGATGGACATATCCGAGAAATTTTACGATAAATCCATGTTTCCCAACTGCATAGAAGCACTTGATGGAAAGAACATTAACATTTCGCGACCACCAAATTCTGGGTATTTTTATTTTAATTATAAAAAGACATGTAGCGTCGTTTTAACGGCTAAAGTGGACAGAAATTGCGACTTTTTGATGGTAGATGTTGGTGCAAATGGCCGAGTTTCTGACGGAGACGTTTCAACGAACACTAAGTTTTTCCAAAAATTGGAATACGAAGAATTAAATTAACTGGTCAAGAGCCTTTGCCATATGTATTCGTTTCTGATGCTGCTTTTGCATTGCGCAAAAATATTTTAAAACCATTTGCTCATACGAAGTTGACAGCTGACGAAATAGTTTACAACAGCTCTCTCAGCTCGGCAAGGGTAAAAGTTGGGAACGCTTTCGGTATTTTGGCTCCTCGTTTTCGTTTTCTGCAGACGACGATCAATTTAAACCCAGATAAGGTAACCACAATTGTACTCGCTTGTTGTTACTTACACAAATATTTACGGCGCTAATCAAGCGCAGGCTGTGGCGAGTTCGAGGAATCCCTCGAGCTGTCTGGAATGGAGGCAACGCTTAATAGAAATGCGCCGAAAAGCGAAAGAGATCAAGAGGAAGTATTGTGTAGCCATTAAACAATTAAAAGAGTTGTAACTTTATATTTAATTTAATACTTTGAATAACACGTAAATATATGCTCTTTATAAAAGTAAACTAAGTATTATTACTAGGTAGTACTATTTATTCAAATTGTGTGTCATTAAGTAAATCTTGGACACTCAAATAGCGCTGTTGTGGGGTTACTTCAATAGCATCAGCATATTATATGTTTTGTACAAAATGTATGGGTTCAGTTTCAACTGGACTTGCTGGCATTGAAACCAAATGCGGTGATCCATTGGTAGATGAATACGGCGTTCCCACTCTTAACAAATAAGGCGTCGACGTACGTAAATTTGGGCGTACTGTGCAAGTGGTTGAATGAAAGCTGGTTCATTCGGCTCAACAACATTATCTCATCAACGGCTTGCTTCGCAAATAACTGCTGCTCTGGTGCCATTTTTGTTGGAATATTTGTTTAATGAGCAAAGTGTATAGACTAATAATGTGCGTTTATTCATTTACGTGTTTTCTTACAGAAGCTTCCTTACAGACTAAACTATGTGTGCGCTTACAAAAAGGAATACAATAAGATCAAGACGCGCACACATACAAAATCATTTCTATTATACATGTGAGTGCATGACAGTGTTACCAGATTAACAATGGTTTATGTTGCCATATGAAATATTCGTTATTTTCATTACCTCTTCTCAACAGAAACCTAATTTAAATTTCAAAAAACGGACATATCATTAAGATTGAATTTGCCATATATGGCCTTATTAAGTTTTGCTACACGTTTCGGATATTGTTTACTTTCAAGCAATTTTGGTTGAGTCATATATATTTCGTCGCTGAGTTCTCCATTTAAATAAGCTGTGCACACGTCCATTTGATGGAGGTACAACTGTAGCTCTGCTGCCAATGCGAATAACATGCGTATCGTTGCATAACGCACTACGGGTGAATACGTATCTTCATAATTTACGCCGTATTGTTGACTGCAGCCTTTTGCCACAAGTCATGCTTTAAACCTATCGTTGCTGTCGTCTGGTGCTCTTTTTATATTGTACACCCACTTGCAACCTATAGCCTCTTTACCACAAGGAAGGTCTACTAATGACCAAGTGTTGTTAGCCACCAACGAGTCATACTCAAGCTGCATAGCTGCTATCCACTGTTTAGAATGTTTGCAATTCATAGCATCTTTTAGATTCTCAGGTACTTTTACCTCTTCTGTTGTCTGCATTACGTTAAGCGTATTTTTCTTCTTTGCAGGTCTGCCAGTTACGCCGGAACGTAATATACGTGGTCGACCTGGACCATATCTTGCCTCATCAACGTCTTCGTTGCTCGAAGTAGAACTTTCTTCTACTAATGTTTCATTTTGCTCTTCTTCAGCATCTTCATAGTCTGTATGAGGTGACTCAGAGCGTTTTGCATAATTCTCCTGTTCTCCTTCGCCTTGTGCATCATCATTGTTTTGATCACAACATGTAGTTTCGTTTTTCAGGAACGCACTAGAAAAATCTACCGTTTCAGTTGTATTCTGAACTTTGTTTGTTTCCATAAACGAATTCTCATCAAACTTTACGTCTCGCTTTATTGTTACCATGTCTGCCTCCGGATCGTAAAGTCGATAGCCCTTGACTTCGCTGCTGTAGCCAACAAATACATACAGTTTACCTTTAGCGTGAAATTTGCGTCTTTCTGTTTTGTCCAATCCAATTGCTAAGCATCCAAATGTTCGGAAATGTTTTACGCCAGGTTTCCGTTCATGCCATATTTCAAAAGGTGTGGTGTTTTCTAAAGCTCTTGTCGTCGTACGATTCTTAATATATGCAGCACATACATGCACATGCTTCTGCCCATAATTTTTCATCTAGACCTGCGTGCACTATCATTGACCGCGCCATTTCAACCAATGTGCGATTGTAGCGCTCCGCTACGCCATTCTGTTGTGGGGTATGTGGCACTGTAAGCTGTCGCTTTATACCCTGATCACGCAAATATTTATCAAATTGTTTATTGATATATTCTCCACCATTGTCGCTTCTAAGCGATTTTATCTTTTGGCCTGTTTGCCGCTCTACACTCGTTTTGTAGTTTTTAAAATGTTCAAATACTTAATTTTTGTTTTTCATAAAGTATACCGTCGCGTATCTCGATTTATCGTCAATGAAAGTCAAAAAGTATCTTCATCCGCCAAGGGAACATACTTGAAAAGGACCGCAAACGTCAGAGTGAATTGTTTCTAACAATTTTCTTGCTCTATATTTTGACTCTTCAAATGGTTGCGCACTAATTTTGCCTTTCATACATGACACACACGTAATGTTTACTTTTGACTGCATTTTATCTAAGCCATGCACATTTTCATTTTCAGCTAGACCATACAAGCTCTTCAGATTTATATGTCCGAATCAATTATGCCACTTAATAACGTTTTCGACACACGAAATGTTTAATGATTCGTTAATGTTCACAAAGAAATATAAATCATTTTGTTTTTGTGCAATTGCTATCAATCACTTCTTTGTTTCAATACCGCGTTTTTATTATAAAAATCAACACTTAATCCATTTTCTGTGCCCTTTGCAACTGAGAAAAAATTAGTTTGTAATTTGGGTACATGCAAAACATTTAACAAATTAAACTCGCTCTTATTTGTTTTAATGTGAACCTTTCCAATGCCTTTCACACTAAGAGAGTTATTTCCAGCCACTAACACTTTTTGCTGTGTCTCTTTATATTGTGTAAATAGTTTTCGATCGTTACACATATGCGATGTGGCGCCACTGTCTACGCACCAACCGTCTCGTCTGATGTCTTTTTCAGTAGAAAAAAGAGCTACATCTGGCGACATACACATAACATGACTTTTCGTTCCCGTCTCGCATTGTCCGCTGCGATGTTCCGTTATCGCTTTTTAGTTTTCGCTGCTTACATTCTGCTGCGAAATGCTCGCGTTTACCGCAAATAAAGCATTTACCGTTACTTTGTCTTCGATTCTCGAAACTTCTTTGTTGCTTTTCTTGCTTATGCTTGTTGTGTTGCACTATGTACGCTTGTCCACTGATCGCTGAACTTTGACCTCTGCGCTCTGCTTCTTCCAATAGCTTATTTCGCAACGTATGGAAATTTGGAAGTTCATTCGCGAATTTCAATTGCAATAACAAAATTTTCGTAGGATTGAGGCAAACTCGACAATAATATTATAACAATTATTTCATCACTTAACACGATTCCGACTTGGTTCAGTTTATCAATAATGTTCGTAAATTCATTTAAATATTGAATGAGACTCATATCTTCCGACAAATGAAGATTTAAAAGGTTTTTATACAACGTAACTTTTCGCGCTGGTCCTTTTCACTCATAAATTTCTTTTAATTTTAACGCCTTTTCGTCCGCTTTTTCCCCATTAGCACTGTTTGTATCAGGCTTGCACTCTTCGCCACTTGCGATTCGCCATGTCTCGGAATGAATTAGCACACCGCGTATGTGGATACTCCAAATGTCATAGTTTTTGTCATCGAGTTTATCGATCGAAAACATATTACGCGCCATAGCTTTATTTTATTATATTATTCGTTGACACACAACTAGTTCGACACACGAAACTATTCGAAAAATAAATGTTTTAACAATTAACCGACACTCCAGTCTATTCGTTTATACACTGACCCATGCGCCGATCTGGGCCCATAACTCTTGTTGGAATATTTGTTTAATGAGCAAAGTGTATAGACTGAATAATGTGCGTTTATTCTTAGACGTGTATTCATATTGAAGCTTCCTTACAGACTAAATTATGTGCTACTAAAAGCATTTCTATTATACATGTGAGTGAATGACAGTGTTACCAGATTAACTATGGTTTATGTTGCCATATGAAATATCCGTTATTTTCAACAATTTTACGGTAGATGCAAGCCCATCCCACTTGCATAAACAGATGCATCGTCTTGTACATCTTTGTTTTTTTGCAGCATCCAAATGCTCGGTAGCTTTTTTTTAAACTTCTACCGAAGTGCCAGTTTTAATTTTGTTGTATTCCAACAGAAGCTTCTCGACGAATATTTTTAGGCCCTGTACTGACGGTACAAGAGCCTCTTTGTTTTGTGCAAATGTATGTTATAGAAAGAAATAATGGTCAGAGACCACCCAAAGTTACCTCTATTATGGTGAGGAGTGATAGAGGAGTCGATATAGCCATGTCCGTCTGTCCGTCCGTCCGTCCGTCTGTATGAACGAAAGGATCTCGGAAACGGTAATAGATAGAGACTTCGTGTTTTTTGCATTCGACTAGGACTGCTCCGGAATTTTGCAAGTTTATTTTAAAATGTTGCCCCTCCACCCCTTCCCCACAAAATCACCACCAAAAAATTTCTTCGGCACAAAAAAAATGAGTATACCAGTATAGAGATATGTAACATCCATTCAAGCCAAAATGACGATTTTTCTTTTCATACATAAAAATTTGTTTTATAAGGCACTTATTCGTGCAGTAGGAAGTGGTCATAAGCTCGGGAAACATTTAATGTGTTTGTTAGACGACCTGAACTGGTACAGGACCTCTTACAGTCGGTTACTGTAATTGACTCACTTGTTTTTCTATTTCCGTCTCCTTTATATCCAAAAGCCTTTCATTAAACTTTCTTAAAACAAAGTCAAAAATTTACGAAGTTTTATGCTTGTTCTGCAGCCACACTTCAAGCAATTCTGCATGCTCGAACTCAAAGTTGCCTGGTGAAATTTGCTATTATATGGAATCGGGGAAATTCGGGTACAAGATTATTGGTGTTTATAGAAAAAAAAAACATTGACACACAAGACTGCATTTATAGCTACGACAATACACTCAATATACTTACTTCTACTCCACGAACCAAAATTTATGTTAGGTTATAGTCGGCTAAAACAACACAGCACAAAAGCACAATAAACAAAACACTTCTACAAACAAAACACATATACAAACATGTATAACAAACCTGGAGCTATGTTTTCCATAGTTATTTTTATTAATGGGCTTTTTTCTATTTATTTTATAGAGGAAATAAAAGTGAACAATATATTGTGTAAATCTCAACCACGTGCGCACAAAATAAACAAAAAAAAAAAAAGAATTTCATTTCTAAGTTCATTGGAATATTTGCTATTGGAATAAAATGTGTTTCTTGCCTAAATCACGATTATGATTTTTTGAATTTATGTAAAAAAAAACGGTTTTGGGACCATATTGCAGCGTCTGAAACAGAGGTGAGCACAAGTGAAAGCTAAATTGCATGACATGCCCATCTACTTTATAACCAAGTTGCACAACTGGCCGAAAAATCAAAACAATTTAATTTTCAACCAAAATGTCGTACAACCAACTACAACTTACACAAATACGAAACAAGCGGTTGCATAACTTGATTGAGTTGCCACAACATATTGCAGTGTGTATGGCTAGGTTAAGACACAAAGACGATCCAAAATATAGGAAAAGCAATTAAAACTATATTTATAGATATCAACAACAATCTTAGTTAAAATATTATATGACTCAGGAGAGTTTATGTATTGATCATATCTTAAAAACATGTTACTTGCCTATATTTACTTAATGTTAATCTTGTAATGGCTTATCCGGGTCGAAGGCTGGGATAGCTCAGTTTCGCCAAGGTCCGTCTAAATAAATTTATTGATTCGGAGATCGCGAGGAAAATGAAACAGTGTTTGTTTTGAGTTTTATTTATTTTTGTGCTTTTATTTCCTAGTTTCCACTCCACTTCCGTCCATAAGCTAATGCTCACACACTTTGCAACGTGCTGATGTTATGTTTATATTCCTCTTGACGACTGATTCGAACCCAGTGTTCCCTTTATTTGACGCACAGTGGTCAAATAATGCTCGAGCTGTTGATTTGACGCCCAGTGTTCAAATCCTATTTGAATCCCGTTGTTCAAATCTTGGTCCGCCATTCAGTTCAAGACCCAAAGTCAGACTGTTTTTCGATGTGAAGTGCCGCTCCTTTTATACCATTTCTGCTAATGAGCCGCAACAA